>ML776640.1:168347-195414 GCA_009831015.1 Picea engelmannii
AACCATTCATTCAAGAAGTTTTGCAGAAAAATACTTACAATTCACCAAGAAATAACCATGCAAACCCTAGTTGTAACACCTTCCTTCAAGAGAAACACCATAAAATGCCAAAAATGTCTTCCTTCAACAAGTGCGCCTCACTAGATCAGCCAAATACCCAAGATAGGGCGCAAATTTCAGACCTCCTTATGGAGTTAATGAGTAGTGATAAAAAATGAAGGAGAAAATCCTCCATTTATACAATATCATAACCTAATTTTACTTTTTAGGTCATGTAAAAGGCCGACAAGGCCAAAATACAAAAATCATACTATTTTACATTAAATTGTCAAATTAAATCCTAAATCAAGCTGAAAAGAGAGTAAAATCCCCTCCAAGGGAGACGTTAGCCCTTTTAAAGGCAAATGGGGTGTCCCGAAGCAAAATGTTAGCCCTCCTTGGGCTTCTCCAACCTGCCACACGTGCCACTGTTGCCTAGTCTGACTCCCAAAATGTCCATGATGATGGGTGATGTCATGGTCAAGGTGGTGATGTCCTAGGCCTCCTAAGGCCAACGTTCCACTGAGGAAGGGTCATCCCCCCTAGGTCAAGCTCTGTCGGGGCACCCCTAGTGGAATGTCGTCTTCTCCTCTGGTGCAAAGCTTCGGATCCATATCTATCCTGTATCTCCCCTTGATGGGGTCTCAACATCCACTTGATGGGCTCTTCAGCCCCATGGAGGTTCGAACTGATCATCTCCCCATGTGTATCGGTCCAAGATGGTACTTGTTCATCGAGCATGGTCCTGCACATCAAAAGCTACGCCCTCCATGGGCTCATCAATCACAAGGATCATAGCAATTTCAATCACATTTCATCATCAATATTAATAAACATATGCATAAAACCCCTAATAGATCAATCAATAGCTCAAAGACGTTACACAAACCTACTATACAAGTTTGGGAAAAGGGCAAGACATCCTATTGGGCTAGTGTCCACTAAATAAGGGAATTTCCTGGAAGAGACCTCTGCCAAGCCATGTAAGTGGATGAAGTGGTCAAGGGATGTCCAAGCAAGTGGGTGCAATGAAGGCCAAGGATGCAAGATGTTATCTGTGGGTGCCTTTGTAGAAGGCGAGTTGTACCTGTCATGGATGCAATTATTTCCAAGCCCATTTATGCATTTTATTCCTTTTTTTATTTCATTTTTTTTTTTCTTTCACAGTAATGAGAAGGTTGGCTCTTGATGAGACCCCCTTTCCCTTGGCCATGCAACCAAAGGTCACTGCCCTGGCGTGGTAACCAACTGATGGAAATGCCACACTGCTAGGTACCCATGGACCTAATAGGCTAGCTCATGATGACACCCCCTATCCCCTGGTTAAGTCTCATTTTATTATTTTTAGGGTCCCTCTTGTTTCTTGTTGAGAATATTTTTATTGCTTTCTCGTGGATGCCTGGGCAAAGCATCTCTAGGTTTTATTTTTAGGATTTTATCTTTTACCTTCTGGGCCTTTAGCCCCTTCTTCCCACTAGATAAGGTGCAACCCTAAAAATAGGTCAACCCAGTGCCTGGACAAGTGGAATGGGACAGGTGAGCGGGAAACAAGATGGAAAAATGAAATTGTGAAGGGAGAAGATGATGGATTCTTAGAGACAACTCCTATGGCTAACCAAAACCAATAGACACGGGCTTACTAAGACACCTTGTCAATCCCCAAAACATGGTCAAGTGGGCAAGTGTAAGATCCAAGCAATTGTTAGAAATAAAAGGAATCAGATGCATACATTCAATGGTTTTGATGATCAAAGTGACACATACCATGATACTTGAACTAATTACCTCATGAAGCAAGAACCTTCTTTGACACAAGACCAAGACGATGGTGGCAGAGGCTGTTGTTGTTGCTAACAGGATAAAGATGTTGGAAGAGAGAAAAGGTGGGCCCTCTAGGGCCATGCTGAAGTCAATCCTGCTCTCGATACTCCATGTCTAGGACCTGTGGGCCTCGAGACATGATCTCCTAGTTATCCATGAAAGTGGGGGATAACAATCAACAGAGACACAAATTTTCATGAAGAAACAACTTTTCATCGTGCCAAAGAACTCGCATGTGATACTGAAATATTCTAAGTTGGAAGAGTTGGGAAAACTCTTCTTGTTTGATGTTGGAATTTCGTCAAACAGTTTGCATGCGACTGTATTTATGGTTGTAGGTGAAAATTGGTTGGACAACAGGCTGTCCCTGAGTTTTATTTGTTGATTAATGGGTTTTCTAACCCCTTATACCTCCCTAATGCAATGTCTAGTGTATTATTTCATCATTGGATAAAACCCACAAAATTATAATGAAAAACATTCATATATTCAATGAGAAAATAGTCGATCTCAGACTAGCTTTATTAAACATCCATGGCTAAACTTATTACAATTAGATTGAGTAGAATACCTCTTCAACGGGTGAGGACAAAGTCTGAAATGTGGGACTTATACCACCAATCACACGCAACAATGGGAAATGGCCAGAACTGGCCACGCGAATTGATAGAAGGGGACGACCCCTTGGGTTAGCACGCAGCACCAGTTAACAGGAAAGACACCCGTCGTCCACTCAACAATGGATATGTCCCTGCTCACACACAAGGAGAAACATCTAGCAAAATCCCATACAACAGTCACTTCGTCCCTTGCCTCCACACAACACACAACAAAAGAGCACACAACAACAAGAGGAAATATGCCCAACACTAAGGGAAATGGGATACGGCTAGCAAGACAAGAATGATGGCTAGCAAGAACACGCCCAAGATCACACCAGCAATGATCTCCACTCCTAGGAGAAACTTGACTTGCCTCCAGTGGTCAACACACAACAATGGAATAGTGGTTGCGCCCAGCTCAAGGAGACAATCAAATCCTCAACTTGTGCCAATAGAAGTCCCCTTTCTTGCCACTTCTGCAAACAAAATACTCCTCCAATGAAATGCTTCAAATCCCGATGCCAATCCCTGCAAATGAAAATCCTGAATGGCTTCTCCAATTCCACGGCTTGGGCAGATAGTTTCACTGCCGAATCCGAGATTCCACAGCTAGGGAAGATAGTTTCACTACCGAATCTAAGGTGCCGAATGGGTTTCCAGCTGGAACCCTCGCTTGCTCATCGAGCTCTTCTCCCAACTCAATTTTTTAAAATGAATAGTCGATAATACCTTTTTCCCCTTCAATCGTCCTTTTATTCATTCACTTGTCCTTTTCTCCATTAAAATATTCATTTAATTATTAATTGGAGAGAAATACCCTCAAAGAGGGGTTTAATAATAACAAACTCACTTTTCCTAAGTTTTCACTTTATAATTTGAAAGTGACTTTACCAGTATCGTTTCCCTAGCTCATCCGTGTAATGGTTTACGGGAAACTGTGTAAACCACCATGGTATTCCGACTGCCTAGGAAAAACGGGAAATTACAATCCCCCCTGCCCAAATTTGCTTTTCCTCAAGCAACTTCAAACCCGTAAACTACAACATTTGTTTTTTTTCCCAAGTAGCATCCTCCATAGGTAGACCCTGCCATTTTATCAAGTACTCCCTGACTGCCCCATCATGGAATTTCCACCCTCGAACCTACAGGATCTCTTCGGGGCTTGTGGCCCCCCGCCCCTCATCATCCCACTGGGGTAACTCCTGTGAAACAAACTCCTCAAAAGTGCCCTCCGGCCTATACCTGTTCCCATACATCTTCCGCTGACTCTGGGCCACCCTCAAATTCTCCTTCAGTGCTCTCAGGATGTCCTGGCTGTCCTGTAACCAACCTCGAACCTGAGGAACTCTACAGTCGCCGCACGCTATGTCTTCAAAGATCGAGACCTCATAGCCGTATAACACCTGAAAAGGGGTCATACCGATAGACATGTGCAAGGTGGTGGGGTAACAATACCCCCCGAGATGTAACCATATCACCCAAGCACTCTGCTGTCCTACGATGAAGTTCCGCAAATACCCTTCCACCCAAGTGTTCCCAAACTCAATCTATCTGTTGATCGGTGGGTGGTAACTAGTACTCAAGGTCAGCTTGGTACATATCAACCTAGAAAGTGCCTGCCAGAAGCTTCCCGTGAATCTGCCATCCCTGCCACTGACGATGGCTGTAGGCCACCCATGCAAACGAGACATCTCCCTAAAAGATAACTCGATCACCTGCGCTGCTGAGTATTCTAAAGGAATGGTGGAGAAGTGGGCAAACTTGGTGAGTCGGTCCACCTTGGCATAGATGCAATATTTCCCTTGCATCTTTAGTAACCTGGTGATGAAATCCTTGGGGATGCCTTCCCACCCCTGGTCGTGAATGGGTAAAGGCTGTAATGATCCGGCTGAATGCGTGTGCTCCCCCTCATTCCCCTGGTGAACTCCGCACTCTTGAAGATGCTTCTCTAACTCGTCTCTATAGGCCTTGGGGTGACTATATGGAGTGGTGATCACTGCTCCAATACCCTCCTCCAACTCACTGATGTACTCGAATCCCCTGTCGGGAGGCCTACCTAGAGGTACATTACCAAAAACATTATGCTCCCGAAACACCCGAAACAAGTCATGTATCCCTCTCGGACAATTGGGCTCCCCGCCCTTGGACCTCTGTATTGAAATATGAAACTCCATAACCTGTGCAATGTCATCCCGTCTCATCACTGCCTCCATCGTCTTCGCGGTTACGACCTTAGGAGGATACGTATTCATGCCCCGCAAAACCACTCTCTTGTCGTCCTGACCCTGGAACTCCATCTCCATAGTCTGGTAGTTAGTGGAGTACCTCCCTAGGGAGTATAGCCACTGAACTCCAAGCACCACATTGGTGTCAGGTATCTTTACCACGTAGAAGTCATCGGTGAGCATGTAGTTTCCCAGGTTCAATGTCATCTATGGAACGTACCTGGTGCAATCTAGTGTGTTCTCCCCCAGTATGACCACTGAGAAACCCTCAAAAGACTCAGCAGAAATGCTCTTTCGTTCCACTAACGAAGAGTCTATAAAGTTGTGGGATGCCCCACCATCGACCAAAACTATCACTCGATGTCCCTGCACTCCTCTCCTCATCCTGAAGGTGTGAAATTTGGGTATGTCGGAGAGTGATGCTATAACCCCTCATGTTTCCATCGACGCCTGCTCTGCCTCTGCTGTCGGTAAATCCTCCTTCTGTCCCTGTTCCTCTCCTTCCTCATCATCCCCGCTATCGAAAAACACCTCTATGTAGTGTGCCTTGGCCTTGCCTGCACACCTGTGACCTGGTACCCATGGTTCCTGGCAACTGAAACACAGCTTCCTCCTCCTGAGATTCTGCCTGGTAGCATCATCCATCCTGTTCCTGCATGTCCAATCGCTCTGTGGCTGTCTTGCCCAGTCTCTCTGCTGCTGTCCTGTGCCATCCCCCTGTGGTGGTGTCCTATCATCGAACTTCATGGGGAATTTCGGTCTCGGGGTGCTCTTGGGCTTAGGTACGGACTCTTGTAAGTCTCTAGCCCTGCTAACTGCATCCTGTAGTGAAGTAGGCTTGTAAGCCTTCACCCATCCTCGAAGTGGCTCGGTTAGCCCCTCTGTGAACAACATCACCAAATGGGCCTCAGAGATATCGGTGACCATCACTGATATCCTCTGGAAATATGATATATATGCATCTGCCGACCTCATCTGTTTCAACTATGCTAAGTCTCTAAAAGACATCTCAGGATCTCGTCTATCAAATCGGTGCACCAGTCTGCCTGTGAACTCAGCATAGGTGACAATATGGGCATGACCCAGAGTGGTCATCCCGTGGTACCACCAGTCCTGTGCCTCACCCTCCAAGTGCAATGTCGCCAACTTAATGGCATCAGTCTCTGCCATGGGGTTCAACTGGAAGTAGGTGTCGAGCTTCTACACCCAAGCTCATGCAGTGCACTTCAACGTCCCATCGAAGTATGGTAAAGTGAGCTTGCCCACTGTGCGCTGTAACTCGTAGCTCTACATGGGACCCCTGTTGAAGAACCTTGGCCTGTTTCTCCCTTTGAAGCTACAAAACTCAGCAAAAGTCATAGCTTCTCTCAAATCTGGATCCATGGCCTTATATTCCTAGAAATAAGCTGCCAGTGGCTCGTCCTTCTCTACCTGTCCTCCTGTACCTGTCTCCGCTGGTCCTAAGAACTTTGGCATGGTAGATCTAGGAATCTCATTGTAGTCATGAGGGCGGTTCTGAGGGCTATTCCTGGAAGCGATCACCTCAACATGAGGTCTGTGTGTGTTTTCCCCATCTTCCATCTTCCCTCTCTTGCTGCTCTCCCCCCTATCTTCACCATGCTTTCTCCCTAAAGCATAACTTGTGATTCTGCCCATGAACTCTCGTGTCTCTCTCTGGCCCTCTGCAATATCCTGTAAGGCTTTCATAAGCCCTCTGAACAAACCATCCTCTCTGTCCTCTGGCAGATTTTCATTTTTCCCTGGAGTACCCTCCATCTCTATTTCTCCGCCCTCTATGCTTCTGTACCTCCTGTGCCTATAAGTGATGTTCTGCAACCCTTCCTCAGACATCAATGTTGCCCACAGCTGGCCAAGAACATGCTCTGATACCACTGAAATATTCTAAGTTGGAAGAGTTGGGAAAAATCTTCTTGTTTGATGTTGGACTTTCGTCAAACAGTTTGCATGCGACTGTATTTATGGCTGTAGGTGAAAATTGGTTGGAAAATAGGCTGTCCCTGAGTTTTATTTGATGATTAATGGGTTTTCTAACCCCTTATACCTCCCCAATGCAATGTCTAGTGTATTATTTCATCATTGGACAAAACCCACAAATTTATAATGAAAAACATTCATATATTCAATGAGCAAATAGTCGATCTCAGACTAGCTTTATTAAACATCCATGGCTGAACTTATTACAATTAGATTGAGTAGAATACCTCTTCAACGGGTGAGGACAAAGTCTGAAATGTGGGACTTATACCACCAATCACACACAACAATGGGAAATGGCCAGAACTGGCCACACGAATTGATAGAAGGGGACGGCCCCTTGGGTTAGCACGCAACACCCGTTAACAGGAAAGAAACCCGTCGTCCACTCAGCAATGAATATGTCTCTTCTCACACACAAGGAGAAACGTCCAGCAAAATCCCATACAATAGTCGCTTCGTCCCTTGCCTCCACACACCACACAACAAAAGAGCACGCAGCAACAAGATGAAATATGCCCAGTGCTAAGGGAAATGGGATACGACCAACAAGACAAGAATGATGGCCATCAAGAACATGCCCAAGATCACACCAGCAATGATCTCCATGCCTAGGAGAAACTTGACTCGGCCTCCAGTGGTCAACACGCAACAATGTTATAGTGGTTGCGCCCAACTCAAGGAGACAATCAAACCCTCAACTTGTGCCAATAGAAGTCCCCTTTCTTACCACTTCTGCAAACAAAATACTCCTCCAATGAAATGCTTCAAATCCCGATGCCAATACCTGCAAATGAAAAGCATGAATGGCTTCTCCAATTCCATGGCTTGGGCAGATAGTTTCACTGCCGAATCCGAGATTCCACGGCTAGGGCAGATAGTTTCACTGCCGAATCCGAGGTGCTGAATGGGTTTCCAACTGGAACCCTCACTTGCTCACCGAGTTCTTCTCCCAACTCATTTTTTTAAAATGAATAGTCGATAATACCTTTTTCCCCTTCAATCGTCCTTTTGTTCATTCACTTGTCCTTTTCTCCATTAAAATATTCATTTAATTATTAATTGGAGAGAAATACCCTCAAAGAGGGGTTTAATAATAATAAACTCACTTTTCCTAAGTTTTCACTTTATAATTTGAAAGTGACTTTACCAGCATCGTTTCCCTAGCTCATCCGTGTAATGGTTTACGAGAAACTGTGTAAACCACCACAGTATTCCGACTGCCTAGGAAAAACAGGACATTACAGATACAAAGGAACAAAAAGCTCCATCTCCTGAACCTTCAGATTCACCTCTTTCAAATATGCAGAGGGAGGAGACCTCAGAGCCTTCAGTGGATCCCACAAGGGATACTATTGATTTTCCCCTAGAGAAACCTCCCGTTAAAAGGAAACCAACCTGGTGCCGAGAAATTCTAAAGGAAGCAAAAAAACATGCAACACATAAAGTCACCTTCAGAGAAAGAAAGAAAATAGGTAAGTACTCCGGCCTAATATCTCAATTGAATCTTTTGATTGACTCAGAACCTTCCACCTTTGAAGAAGCCTCCAAACATCAAGTGTGGAAAGATGCTATGATATAAGAGTATGATTCAATTCTAAATAATGATGTATGGGAAGTGGTCCCAAGACCTCGCGGCAAATCAATGGTAACCTCCAAATGGCTTTATAAAATAAAGCATACAACAGATGGAAGTGTTCAAAAATTCAAGGCTAGATTTGTGGTTTGTGGCTTCTCTTAGAAAGAAGGAATTGACTATGACAAGATCTTTGCTCCTATTGCCAGATATACTTCCATCAGGATCATTATCTCTCTTGTTGTTGTTTTTGGTTGGAAACTTCACTAGATGGATGTTAAGACTGCTTTTATTAACAGTGAAGTTGAGCAAGAGGTCTATATCGAACAACCTGAAGGGTTCGTGATCCATGGGAAAGAATCCCATGTGTGCAAACTAAAGGAAGACTTGTATGGGTTGAAGCAAGCTCCAAGAGCTTGGTATGGGAGAATTGACAACTTTTTAGAGAGTCTTGGGTCACAAAGAGCATAGAAGATCCCAATCTTTATATAAAGATTGTACAAAATCATCCTGTTATCTTAGTATTATATGTGGATGATCTCTTCCTCACAGGAGAGGAAAATTTGATAGCTCATATTAAGAGGGAGCTTTCAATAGCATTTGAGATGACAGACTTGGGTCTTATGCATTATTTTCTGGGCTTAGAGGTGTGGCAGAAACCAGGTGAGATCTTTCTCTCACAGAGAAAATATGCAGTTGATGTGCTCCACAGATTTGGCATGATGGACTGTAAGTCCATGTCCACACCAATGATTCATAACCTGAAGAAGTTACAAGACCAAGTTACAGGTACAAATCATGAAGACCCCACCTTATATCGACATATCATTGGGTCCTTGATGTATCTTATACATACCGGACTGAACATCTGTTATGGTTGTTGTTAAACATATTTTGAGATATGTTCAGGGGACTATAGCCTATGGGATTATATACACTTCCAGTGGAGGTGTAACGCTTCATGGATATACAGATTCAGATTGGATGGGTAGTATAGTGGATCGGGAGAGTACTTCTAGATATTGTTTCAGTTTGGGTTCAACCACGATCTCCTGGTCCAACAGGAAACATGGCTCCATAGCCCAGAGGACTGCAGAAGAAGAATACATTGCTGCAAGTGCTGCTAGCAGAGAAATAATGTGGTTCAGAAAGCTACTTTCAGACTTGTTCAATGTTGAGCTAGAACCCACAATCATCCACTGTGATAACCAAAGATGTATAAATCTCTCAGAGAATTTGGTGTTTCATGACAGGTCGAAACACATTGAGATGAGATATCACTATGTTCGGGACATGATACAGAAGAATATTTTCAGTATTTAGTATGTTTCGACGACAAAACAAACTGCAGATATTTTGACCAAGCCACCGTCCTTGACAAAGTTTGTGTACTTTCGAGACAAGCTTAGTGTTGCTGAGAATGCCTCTCTTGCTGAGAGGGAGTGTTGAAATTAGTGCAACTGCAAGATCCATTCTCCTGGAGGATGGCATAATACCCTAGCTGTGGACTAGGGCCCCCAGCACACTCCTGGGGTTTCTTGCTATGAGACCAAGCAGTGAGAGCCATGGAAAAAGACCCTTGTGAGGGTCCTATTGATGGGTCCTAAGTCCCTTGATTCAACAACATGAACCAAACCCACCATTGAGGCCCAATTCGACTCTGCAGAGTTTAATAGTGGAATGATTCTCCAGATCTTGCGATCCAGCCAATTTATCGACGAGCTTTATGTTTTCTTGTGAAGGCTCTTCCTTTAGTTTAGACTATCTCTTTTTTTATTTTCTCTTGGGTGTGACCGATATGAGACGTAAGCTGGTATAAACCAACTTGGCAACAAAATAGAATTAAGTTTAACTATAGGGGAAGAGGTTGAACTTGGAATAACCTGCTACTTAAGCATGCATACAACAATTTTATACCACCGGCCTAGTACTAATACATTAAGCATGTGAGCATCCAATTACTGTCTGAGAAACTAGTTACCAGAAAGAAAACACTTATGTGATAAGACAATGGCAAGCAAAATAATTCACCTACTTAATCATCCATCACATAATAACACCAAGATTCATCTTCATCATTAAAGTAAAGAACAACAAAATATTGCACCAGATAACTTGACAATAGATTAAATAGCTCTTATTCATTACAACATCATTCAGGAAACGAGATAGGAAATAGTTCTTCTCCACGTCCAATCACATGCATTTGATGAAAATAACTTTGTCTTTAGTCTGGAAGGACTTCTCAATTCAAAGGGAGCTTCAAAATAATTCTTAACAACCAGAAAGAAAGAGTTCTTTGCAACAACCATCAACCTCTAACTAATTGGTCGATGTTTTTATTTATAACATAAAATTCAACTGAAAATAACGGCTAAGTGTGGTTTGAACAAAACAAAATTCACCACGTGGCGTCCTCTTCTAATAGTTTCTTTAACAGTCAACTCAAGATATCACTTGAAAGGGTGACTTTCCTCATACTCGGACCAACTGATAAAATGCTCCTCGCAAGTTTGGGCCCATGTGAATTTGCGCTACTCAATCGGAGTCGCGCAAATTCTTCTGATCTCCACCACATGCACTTGGTACTTCACTAGACTGTTGAAATAATGTAACTGCAAAGTGTATTCTAATTATTATTGTTGCAATATTCATTAGATCAATCCCCTATTGCGGATTGATCATGTCAGCTATTGTAAAAGACCAAATCCCCTTTTGCGGATTGGTCAAAACATAATTGTAATAGGAAGAATAAGAAGTCGTCCCCAGAATATATTAAAGGGGCCCCAAAATATATTTAAGGTGGTTATAACCACCCAGAAGAAGAAGTCGGCCCTGCTAGTGAAGAGACACCTTCGTCCACACGTGCCAGAGTTGTATAAATAAGGAGGTTAACGCCTCATTAGACACACACTCACTTGTTCATTTGTGAAGCAAGTTTCAGAGCTGCAGTTGGAGAGAGAGAGAGAGAGAGAGAGAGAGAGAGAGAGAGAGGCACATTCTTGGGAGAGGATTTTGTGTATTTGTTTGAGTTATCTCTTGGCATTGTATTGGCTATCTATGGATAAAGGATGTGTCTCTTGTGATTGTGTATTTCTCAGTGATCCTATCTTATGCTATTGTTATCTAGTGAAATGCAAAGAACTCTAATAATAGCTTAAACCTTAACACGGTATCAGAGCTAAGCTGAAGAGAGCATATTTCACAAGAGAAAGTGAAAAACGTCACTGTTGTTGTACATGCAAATTAGGGATTTTTGTTGATGAAGTATTTCAGCCCCAAAACCATCTAGAAAAGTGCGCCCTTCCTCAAGGATCACTTTGGCATCCTCAACACAAATTTTCAGTGGCTAGATCTCTCGGAAAGTGAAACCCTAGTTTCATAAAGTACCAGAAGTACCAGAAAACCAGAGTACCAGAAGTACCAGAGTACCAGAGGTACCAGAAAACCATAAGTACCAGTCCAAAAATCTGCTAATCAAGTTTGAAGGGATAAAAGTTAGATTTTCAAAAATCTGACTACACTAGCTTACTCGCCTCAACTCAGCGCATCTATCCCCTCGATCATAATTTCAAAATTCGAAGTTTTCAAAATTAGGGTTTCCTCATAAAACCCTAAGTTGCAGTTGCAGCCGTAGTACCTGTTGCAGTCACCCTTGAAGTTCTTAAGAGTTGGTGATCATTACCGCTGCTACCAGATGGTGCCTCTACCTGCAAGTGTCGTCAGAGGCATGTACTCACACATGTTTAAACGGTTAAGATTTAAAGGGTATTTGCAAGAGAAGGGATCTCTTGCCATAGATCCAGAAGGATCTCAATATCCAACACATTCAGAGGAATAATGCAACCCAGGTGTGATTATTCTGAGATGCATCTATTTGTTATGACATTATTTTGATCAATGTTTCATTTTGTAGCTATGACCATCATTCTAACCTTTGATCAAAATCTGAGTCAAGGTATTAAATGGATTAAAATTTGAGATCATAGAGTTTATCCTCTAACCCAACCTTCTGTCAAGATAGCATATTGTCTTAGTACAGAAGACAGGTTGAATAAATCCCTCCTCATCTTGAGTGAAGGAGACTTGGAAGAAAAGAAAGCACACTCATTATTGAGGACAAGGCTCCAGGTTTGATTAATCAAGTTGATAAGATTCAAAGGTACACATGACAAGTTGATGACTACCCCTTTACAAGTAACCACTATAGTTGAGATAGTAGTCTTTGTAAAGTATTATACTTGATAGCATGTGAGCATATAGAGGAAAATACTTAATGTAATCATTTTCCTGATACAACTAACACCTCCTCTAGGAGAAACCTCATGTGTTAGTTCCTAGTTGCCATGGAGGAATGTTCAATCACAAAACTATAAGAGTGTTGAGCTCATTTCGTAGTGTATCTCTTACTTTTGATCGTTGCTTCAGAAAAGCCACGAGTGATAGCTCTAAAGGAGCTAGTGTGATGATTATTCGTGCTATTGCTTTATCTATTATTATCAAAATGATATTATTCTTGCTTGTTGTTTTGTTGACCTTGTTTCAGGTCACAGGTGATAACCCCGAGAAAGCTATAATGAAGGTTGCAGAAGGCAACATATTATATGAGTCATGAAGCAGACTATGTACATGACAATATACACTCATGCACCAAAGAAGATGAAGAAGAAGCCATCTCTTGAGATTCAGAGTATCTCATATAAAGATTGATTGAAAGGAGCAGAAGGCTCCAAAGATGACCGAACATTAGAACGGGAAGCAGACCTTGTTTGAAGCCTGACTCAATCTTTCATATTTAGAATTGGTATGAAACACCAAGTATACCCTGTAAGAGATGATGAAGTCCTTGCAGACTCAGAAGAAATCGAGAGTAAGCTTGATCTCAGAAAGGATCAAATGAAGAGACAACTTCTAGGACCAGAAGATAGATCGTAACTTCAGAGACCCCTAGGAGACATGAAATCTCTGGGATGATTCGCTTGTTTCAGTGACAAAGAAGGAAGCTAGACAGAAAGACTAGGATATGGTTTCTTCCGTGAGATGAGAAGCCAATATTGACTTCCAATATTGATCTATACAGATCAAACGTGTTACAAATGTACAAAGCCTAATGTATGTCCAGAGGATTCTCCCAGCAAAAAGGGAGAAGACTATGATGAGACACTTATTGAAGAAATAGTTCCAGTACTTATGAAGACAACCAAAACAACAATGATTCATATATAGTATGAGATGCAGGGGGAGCAATCCCCATATTTAAAATTGAGTGGCAGTTTGTGCAGTACATCAGTTGGTTCATGGAGACATGACTATGATAGAATTACCCCCATGAAAGAAGAAGAGTTATCCTCAGTATTAGTTATTGAGCCACTCTCAGTTTCAGATGAAACTGTTGCCGTGATAAAATAAGAGGAGTTACTCAAATTTTAGCAGCCACAGTGAGAATGAAACAGTCATTCTCGGCCTCAAAGCAACTGCAGGTGAAAAATCCCATATTCCAAAAGGAAAAGTTGCAGAGAGAGTAGAGGACATACTCCCAGACAGTGAGACAGATAGTGCCTTGCAGAAAGCACATAGAGCTAGCACATGATTGTGCAGATTGAGTTGTAGTCGAGCAAGTGTACTAGATTGGTACAATGTAATGAGAAAAATTGATTTGAAGATTGAATATAGAAAGACTCATGTCTTCCAGTTGAAGAAGGATATGTACGTGTTGAAGCAAGCTCCTAGAGCTTGATATGGTATAATTGACAGTTTCCTAACGAGCTTGGGCTTTACCAAGAGTAAAGCAGATTCTAACCTCTACTTCAAGGTTATGAATGATGAACCGGTAATATTGTTGCTATATGTGGATGACTTATTCTTAACTGGAGAAGAAAATCTCATCACCGAATGTAAGAAGAAGATCGCTTCAGAATTTGAGATGAAAGACCTTGGCCTAATGCATTATTTCTTAGGTCTTGAGGTATGCTAGAGTATAGAGAGAATCTTCCTTAACCAAGGGAAGTATGCAGTCGAAATCCTGAAGAGATTCAACATGTTGGAGTGCAAGTCCATGAATAAACCCATGGAAACGAAGTTGAAGATGCTGGTTTACACTTTGTCAGAATTGATTGATGCCATGCTATATAGACAGATCATTGGATCGCTGATGTACCTGAAAAACACCAGACCAAATATTTGTTTTGCCGTGAACACCTTGAGTCAGTTTATGGTAGAAACCAGACATGTTCACCTAGTGGTTGCAAAACATGTGATGAGGTACCTTAAGGGTACATTAGATTGTGGTCTCAGCTATGATGGAGATCATGATTTCACACTGAGTGGGTACACTGATGCAGATTGGGCTGAAAGTGTCTCTGACAGGAAGAACACTTCAGGATGTTGTTTCAGTTTGGGATCAACCATGATCTCATGGAAGAGTAGGAAACAATCCAACATTAATCTCAGTACAACAGAAGCAGAATACATTACTGCGTGTTTTGCCAGCTATGAAGGTATATGGCTTCAAAAGTTGTTGACCGTTCTATTCGACCTAGAGATGGAAGAAACCATGATCCTATGTGACAACCAGAGATGCATAAAGATGACAAAGAATCATGTATTTCATGACAAGTCGAAGCACATAGAGATCCGATATCATTACATCCGTGACATGGTGCAAAGAGGATCCATAAAGCTCCAATATGTTAGCACAGATGAACAAGTTTCCGATGTGTTGACCAAGCCTCTATCTCATGTAAAGTTTGAGCACTTTCGAGATAAGCTTGGTATAGTCTGAAAGGACCTCCCTCGAAAGGGGGAGTAGTGTTGTGTTGAGATATGCCAACCTAGTACTGTGCTTCCAGCTTAATTGTTGTGACGTAAAGCCAATCTAGTACTGTGCTTCCAACTTAATTGTTGTGTTGAGATATTCCATCCTAGTACTGTTCTTCCAACTTAATTGTTGTGACGTAAAGACAGTCTAGTACTGTGCTTCCAGCTTAATTGTTGTGTTGAGATATGTCGGCCTAGTACTGTGCTTCCAGCTTAATTGTTGTGATGTAAAGCCAGTCTAGTACTATGCTTCCAACTTAATTGTTGTGTTGGGATAGGCCAGCCTAGCACTGTGCTTCCAGCTTAATTGTTGTGACGTAAAGCCATTCTAGTATTGTGCTGCCAGCTTAATTGTTCTGTTGAGATTCTAGCTTAATTGTTGATGCCAACTTAATTGTTGTGTTGTGATTCCAGCTTAATTGTTGTGTTGTGATTCCATCTTAATTGTTGTGATGATGTGCCAGCCTCATGCTGTGATGATATAACCAGCCTTGTGCTGTGATGATGTGACCAACCTTGTGTTGTGATGATGTGTTTCCAGTCTCATGCTGTGTTTCCAAACTCGTGCTGTGATGATGTGTTGCCAGCCTTTGTGCTGCAATATTGCTGATTTTGATGTTGTATCAACCTTGTGTTGTTATTGATGATGAGTATGTATTAGTGTTATACTAATCCATGTCGATGAAATTGATGATGATGATACCATGTCATCCTCTTGTTGAAAATGATGATGATGCCACTTCAGCCTCTTGCTGAAGATGATGATGATGATGCCACTTCAGCCTCTTGTTGAAGATGATGATGATGATGCCACTTCAGCTCCTGCGCCCTTGCTGAAGATGATGATGATGATGATATTATTTCAACATTAATGTTGAATATGATGATGATGTTACCTTAGCCTCATACCGATGAGGATGATGATGCTACTCCAGCTCCATGTTGTGTTGATGATGCTCCAACCTCTGTGTTGTGTTGATGATGAGAAAACATTCTGATGATTTATAGATACGTCAGTTAGTGTTCCAAGATGATATTGATGATGTTGTCCTCTCACCCACCTAATGTTGTTGATGATGTTGTCCTCTCTCTCACCTGATGTCGTTGTAGAATACCCTTCTTGTTAAGGGGGAGTGTTGAAATAATGTAACTACAAAGTGTATTCTAATATTATTGTTGCATTATTCATTAGATAAATCCCCTACAGATTGATCATGTCGGCTATTGTAAAAGACCAAATCCCCTTTTGTGGATTGGTCAAAACATAATTGTAATAGGCAGAATAAGAAGTCGGCCCCAGAATATATTAAAGGGGCCCCATAATATATTAAAGGTGGTTATAGCCACCTAGAAGAAGAAGTCGGCCTTGCCAGTGAAGAGACACCTCCATCCACATGTGTCAGAGTTGTATAAATAAGGAGGCTAGCATCTCATTTAAACACACACTCACTTGTTCATTTGTGAAGCAAGTTTCAAAGCTGAAGTTGGAGAAGAGAGAGAGAGAGAGAGAGAGAGAGAGAGAGAGAGAGAGAGAGAGAGAGATGCATTCTTGGGAGGGGACTTTCTGTATTTGTTTGAGTTATCTCTTGGCATTGTATTGGCTATCTATAATAAGGAAGTTTTGTTGGGTTTTCTCCCCCATGAGGGTTTCCTAGGATAAATGACATGTCTCTTGTGATTGCGTATTTCTCAGTGATCCTATCTTATGCTATTGTTATCTAGTGAAATGCAAAGAAATCTAATAATAGCTTAAACCTTAACATAGACTAATGTTTAACTGCTGTAGCACAGTTCGAGCTCTAATCAGATGTTCCATAAATATTTTCACTTGTCCTGGCATTGTGTCGGCCACCTTTTCCAACTCTTCAACCCACAATAAATCTTGCTTGGTATGCAATTTGACTATGTTGCACAAGTCGACGAAGTTGTCGGGGGTGCCGAACTCGGGGAGTCCGATATCCTTCATCACTTTGTTGATTTTTTCCCAATGTTTCTCACATTTGGCCCACTGCTCTTGAATTTCTCAATATGGTTCCTGAGACATCTTATCCCAATACCCGACTGATCGCTTCATTTGGTCAAGACTGTTGTTTCCCAGCATTCAGATGTCGTGTTCTTCTTTACTTCGGCCTTGTTGAACTACACCAATGTATTTGAGTCTCTCCACGGCTTACTGCACCCTTTCATGCCACTGCTCCATATCCTTGCATGTTGCGAGTGCCATGAGAGTGTCTTCTTGGAGCTCAACTATCTTTTCAGTAAAAAGGTGCCTCTCTGTTTTGAATTGGCTGTAAGCTTATTTGAACTCGCTTCTCAGGTATACTATAGTCTGAGTGGTGCCTTGATAGTATTCTGCTAACTGGTGCAAGTGTTCTAGTTCCTTCAGGGCAACAACCAACTCCCTTTCATCTTGTTTGGATCTGTCCAGGGTGGCATCTCAGAGTGCCATCCCCACGCCGAGGAGCTCAGATGTTCTGGCATTTTCTGTGTTTATCAAGTTTTCCTCTGTAGTGATGAGGATGGAACAATCCAACGTGATCCTCCTTCTCTTTGTGGTTCTTTGGACGATGGAATTCCTCTTTTGATCATAGGAGATCGCATAAATATCGACTACCTCGTCCATAGGTTCGGGAATCTGTTGATCACCCCATGTGAGTGTATTTCCCAAATTTCCGGTGGTGTATATTTGTTCGAGGTCAGGTTCTTGAACTTTCTAGTTGTGCTCCAAAGACTCGGCTTCTGCCTGTCACTTGTCAGGGATCTGAGTATCGAGCGGAATAGAGGCGTCGAGAAAAGACTTGATACTTGTTCATCGACCGTTGAAACACCGATTTCCTTTTGCGGGGATCCTTCCTTTGGCTCATCTGGTTCTGACTTGTCCTTCAAATTGTCTACTAGGGTTTCCATCGCATCGAGACTCTTTGTGTCAGGAACATTTTCAGTCTCTATTTCCTCTCATGGGATCTCCTAGGTTTGGACCTCAGTAGCAGGAGAAGAAGTCTTCTCAGGTCCATTTTCTTCTTGGACATGCCCAAGGGTCCCGCGAGATGCCTCCGAGCTTTCATCATCACTATTTATATTTATAAACTCGCTCAAAGGATTAGGCGCACTTGTTTCTACTGATACTCGGCCTCCCTCTGCTTGAGTCGTCACTCCTACCAGCGATCCAGCCGGTGGCATTGTGGATTCAGGGTTATCTGACCCGTTGATGTTATAAAGGTTCATGAGATCAGGGCCGCTTTACCTCATCGGGCTTTCCTCTGGGTTATCGGTCAGAGGCCTCTTCCATATAATGAGGTATGGGTTATCCTGCATCTGCTTCATTAACAGTTGGGCCTATTGATACATGAGTCCCCCCATCCTCTGTACATCTTGAACCTCAGAGAAATTCCTATATTGTACCAGGGTTACCTGGGGAATATCCGATGTTTTGGTGGCTTCTTGAGGAGTTTCCACCGCTTCGATTGATTCATGTGTTATCCTTTCTTCGTTGGCCCTGAGGATTTCTTGAGCCGATTATTCCAAGACTAGTTCTTGCTCATCCCAACTCATGGCCTTGTTATCGCACAATTTGTAGCAAGGATAAAGGCTAAAGGTTGGAGAGTCAAAATGGCGTAATAGGAACCAATCCCACCCAATGTCACCACAATGAGATGGTTCTTTCTCTTTAGGGTGGTAAGGCCCAGGAGAGACGTCCCCGGTGACTTGGGGTTTTGAGAAGGAAAAAGATTATAAGAAAAGGATAATTTCCCCCCTCTCAAGTCACCACCGAGCAGATAGTCCGGCTAAACATCCAATAATAAAGTAAAACTCCCAAAGAGATATACCTACCTGACACAAAGCAACAATAAACTGATATATGCAAGCTTTGATCAATGGGTTAGTACTTCATGTAAATCAATGACTATCTAATACACTTATAAGAAATTTGATAATAAATATTGACGAAGTCAATGTTTATAAATAACAAATGAAAATTAAGTCACTTCTTCAATAAATGCTGAAACAATATGGCATTCAATGCAACAAATTAACACTTCATTCAATTAATGCCTTTAATTACCATTCAATTGCTTATAAAGAAAAACGTTTAGCTACACCAATGATATTATAGCTTAAGATGATGGTAGCAATAGGTTAATAGGTTAGTTCCTAAGCTAGGGTTAGTAGTTAGGGTTTAATTCAAGGTTTTGAAAGTTGTTGTGATTAGGTTCACTTCAAAATAAATAGGTCTTTTAGATCAGTGCCTTAGGGTTAATGGAGTAAAAAAAGTGAAGGACGCAAGAGCTAAAGGATGCAAGGGTAAAACGGCTAAGGAATAGAGGGATAATCTTTGAGGTGTTTCTAAAGAAGGGCCTCAAAGTCAAAACCCTAGGGGAGAGAGGCTCACCTTCGTGTAGGATAACTAGGCCTTGGTGCTCTCTCCTCCTTCCTTAACTCAATGGAAATCATGACTAGCTGAAGATGAAGCATAAAACCAAGACAAGAAGGTTTTATGAAGAAAAGTGTTGCTACAACAAGACTCTACCAGAAAACCCTAGAAAAATCGACCCAAAGTGTAGAAAACCTAGGCTTTAGGGTGTCTCCCTTTTCTCATCTTATAAAAGGTACGGCTAGCAAAAAATGAAGAGAGAATGAGAGTGTAGCTACGACTAGGCTCTCTCCTTCTTCAATCAATGGCTGAAAATTATCTCAATGTGGACATTAGACAAGGACCTACTTCTATGCTTGTCACCTAGGGTTTTGTTCAGCAAAATTATAAATATATGCAAGAAATAAATAATGCAACCATTCAATCAAGAAGTTTTGTAGAAAAATACTCACATATCACCAAGAAAAAGCATTGCAAACCCTAGTTGTAACACCTTCCATCAAGAGAAATGCCAAAACATGCCAAGAAAATCCTCCTTCAACAATTGTGCCTCACTAAATTAGCCAAATAACCCAATTCTAGTGCAAATTTTAGACCTCACTCTTGAGTGAGTGTGAGATGATTAAAAAATGAAAGTGAAAATCCTTCATTTATACAATATCATGACCTAAATTTACATTTTAGGTAATGTAAAACGTCGACAAGGCCAAAATACTAAAATCATACCGTTTTACATTAAAATGTCAAATTAAAACCCTAATCAAGCTGAAGTAAGACGTCAAGCCCCTCTTAGGGAGACATTAGCCCTTTTTAGGGCAAATGGATCATCCTGGAGGAAAATGCTAGCCCTCCTTGGGTTTATCCATCATGCCACACGTGCCAACACTGCCCAGTCTACCTCCCAAGACATCCAATAGGTTGGATGACATCATGGTCATCATGGGTGACGTGCTAGGCCTTCCAAGGCCAACGTTCCACTGAAAGAGGGTCACCCCCCTAGGTCAAGCTGTGCCAAAGTGCCTCTAGTGGAACATCCTCTTCTTCTTTGGTGCAAAGCCCCTGATCCATCTCTGTTCTATCTCTACCCCCTGATGGGGTCTCAACATCCACCTGATGGGCTCTTCATCCCCATGGAAGTTCGAACTAATCATCTCCCCATGTGTACCGATCCAAAATGGTACCTATCCATCGAGCATGATCCCGCACATAAACAACTACGCCCTCCATGGGATCATCAGTCACAGGGATCATAGAAATGTCAATCACATCTCATCATCAATATTATTAAACATGTCCATAAAGTCCCTAATATATCAGTCAAAATCTCAAAGACATTACACAAGCCTACAATATAAGTTTGGGGAAAAAGACAAGGCGTACTATTGGGCTAGTGTCCACTGGAAAAGGAAAGTTCCTAGAAGAGACCTCATCCAAGCCATGTAAGTGGGTGATGTGGTCAAGGGATGTCCAAGCAGATGGGTGCAATGAGGGCAGAGGATGCAAAAAACTTTACCTGTGGGTGTCTTTGTAGAAGGCGATCTGTCACTGTCCTAGATTCAGTTTTTTCCGATCCCATTCATCCCTTTTATTCTTATTCTTGTTATTGATTTTTCTTCAAGAGGCTAATCAGGGGACATTGGCCTGGCATGGTGACCAGTGGTGACAACGTAACCCACAAGTACTTTCATAGAAATGATAAGGTTGACTCATGATGAGACCCCCTTTCCCTTGGCCATGCAACCAAGAGTCACTACCTTGGCGTGGTAACCAACTGGTCGTAATGTCATACTGTTAAGTACCCATGGACCTAATAGGCTGTCTCATGATGAGATCCTTTGACTAGGTCTTGTTTAATTATTTTTTACGGGTCCCTCTTGTTTCTTGCTGAGAAGCCTTTTATTTCTTTCTCGGGGATCCCTGGGTGAAGCATCTCGAGGTTTTATTATTAGGATTTTATATTTTACCTACTTTCTTTTACCTTCTGGGCCTTTATCCCCTTATTCCCATGAGATACGATGCAATCCTGAAGATAGGTCAACCTAGTGCCCAGACAAGTGAAATGGGATAAGTGAGCGGGAAACAAGATGAAAAATTAATGTTGTGAAGGGTGCGGATGATGGCTTTTCAGAAATCCCCCCAGTGGAAAACCAAAACCTACAGACACAGGCTTACTAGGGCACTTTGTCAATCCCCCCAGACATGGTCAAGTGGGCAAGTGTAAGATCCAAGCAGTCGTTAGAAATAAAAGGAATCAGATGCATATATTCAAGGTTTTTGATGATCAAAGTGACACATACCATGATACTTGGACTAATTACTTCATGGATCAAGAACCATCTCTGACACAGGACCAAGTTGATGGTGGTGGATGTTGCTGCTGCTGACAAGATAAAGATGTTGGAAAAAAGAAAAGGTGGGCCCTCTAGGGCCATGCTAAAGTCAATCCTGCTCTCAGTACTCCATGTCTAGGACCTGTGGGCCTTGAGACATGATCTCCTAGTTATCCATAAAAGTGGGAGATAACATCTGGCTCCAACTCGAGGACATGTGCTCACTGTAGAGCACATGAGAACCTCAACATCTCTGGCATAACCTACTGACCTGCTCGATCTCAATAGAAACATTAGTAACAAAATTGGGGTGGTAATGCCACCCCAACATATATATATATATATATATATAGACTGAAATAAAACAACCAATAATGTGAATGTGAAAGAAAACTAACATGCATTGCAAATGGTATAATACACGAATGCAAGAATGCCTACTTACCTGCACTTACCTATGGGGTTAGGTTCAATATATATATATAGAGAGAGAGAGACTGAAATAAAACAACCAATAATGTGAATGTGAAAGCAAACTAACATGCATTGCAAATGGTATGATACACGAATGCAAGAATTCCTACTTACCTGCACTTACCTGTGGGGTCAGGTTCCCCCACCTTGGTGGAGTTTGAGGAGGTGCCCACTGACGGGCATTGTGCATCTTCGTCCCTCCAATGTAGATAGGTAATAAGAGTCATTAACCAAATTTCTTCCAACTTTGAAAGGGCCAAGCCAAAATTGAGTGCTTCCTTTGATATTAGTAGGCTCCCCTTTATTGGCATCCCACATCCATACTACATCCCCCTCCTTGTACTCTCTGATTTTGAAATTGGTTGTTCCTTGAATAACCCTAGTGTATTGTGCAGAGGGAGGTGGGTGGGATTATGTTGTAAAGACTTCCTACTGGGACAGACGGATCTGTACATCATCTTCTACCTTCTTTATTATCTTCACCATCATGACTTCCTTTCTTTTGAACTCGTCTAAGAGTTGTTGGTATTCCTCTTTCTTGAGCCATTTAATGTCATATGTGTCAGAATCACTAGGATCTTGCACATGAGTTGTAGTCACAGGCACATTCTGGAGACGACCAACAACTCCATCTTTCAATGGTACATTCACATAAGTGAGGTCCATCTCAAGAGTACCTCCCAATTTTGAGGCAAACTTCCTAGACAATAACATCCCCCACACATCTGGGATGTCCACGACCACTATGTTCATGTTGATGACTTTCTCGGGGTATTCTTTAAGGAAAACTTCGACATTCTCAATCACCCCATGTGTGGGTATGTCTTTAGACTCAAAACCACACACATTCCTGTAAGGTCGTGTGACTTTCAAACCTAGTTGTTTCATGACCTTGAGGGACATCATGTTAGCACCGACCCCTATATCCAACATGCAATTTTTGAGGTTCTTGTTATTCATTATCAAGGTCATGAAGAAAGGAGGATGTTCATCGTACTAGACCCTGGAGTGGTTGGCTTGCAACATGATAGGAGGGTCCATGGGTTCATCTAATCCTTGAAATAAAATGTCAAAGCACTCTTTGACAGATGGGACCTTAATGACTTCTTTCAGGGGAATAAGTATGTAATGATCACAAGCCATTATGCAAGGATCATCACTGTTTTGGTGTCTTTTTAAACTTTTATTCGTTGTGGTATTTCTTCAAACAGTTTGTTGATCTATTTTTTTACTTGTGTTTAGATGTGTGTATGCAGCAAAGAACAAGAATAGACAACCATGGAACATACCTCAACCATATGCAATAAAATAGACAAGCCAAAACATCTCAAACTGCTTTATTCATAAAATAGAGAAACCTGCTACAATGAAGATGTCGATCTGGAATGCTCAACAGATGGCCAAGAAGATAGACAATAGAGATGCTACAAAATGCTCCCAACAATACAAAATAATCCTCCAAAGGATGGATAAGAGATGAAGACCAATGCCAAGTGCCAAACCCCTCAAGCTGGAAGCTACAACGCCCTACTGCAGTGCTGAAGCTCCTCAATATTTCGGCCCTGCTGTCAAATATGTCCAATCACCCCAAGAAAGATGCCAACTAATAGATCGACCAACTGTAAGGACAATCTAGGTGTCCAAATCTCCAAATCCACTCTCAAACCCTGTAGATCTGAAATCCTCCAATGAATGGTGCGCCCCACTGGATGACTGAAGCCCTATATAATTTGGCCCTGCTGAAGGAGGCCTCCAAATTCTCTGAAACTTTCTAGAAATATAGATCGGGACATTGCAAGTCACTAGGTGAAGTCTCAGGGTCAGATCTCAAGTGTAACTCCTCCAAACTGACTAGATCTGAATCTCAGAAATGCCCTCCTTCTCTTCAATTCGTCCCACTACTCTAAGAAATAATCTGAACCATGAAACTCTCTCAGGAAGCACTAGGAATGATGGTGAAGACCCTGCAAGAAAAACCCAAGTGATGGAATCTCCAAAAACCCTGCCAATCTCCTACAACAAATCTCTATCCAAGGATGGTGCGCCCCTCTTGTTGGAAACCCTCAACTGGTGCACCCTCTCTCTATCTACACATGAAACTGATGTAGAATCCCCCTGCAACTGAGTAGATTTGGAACTAGAATGGTGTGGGAGAGTATTGCATCTCCAAGACCAAGCTTTGGACATGCTAGGTGGAATCTTTCACCACTGTATCATCCTCTAGGGTTTGTTAAGTCAAAACCCTCAAAACCCCCAAGAGATGGGCTCACTAGCTAAAGCCAGAAATCCAAAGATAAAACATACATGAATGAATGAGAAGAGGCCCTTGCATTTCCTGTATAGTTTTGGATCACCTTGTCCCTCCAAAGTGACTTTCATTTTATTAATATTTAATTAATTAATTAAATCACTTTACTTAATTAATTAACCTTTTTACCTTTGAAAAACTCGTTATCTCTCCTTGTGGCTTCCCTGGCCACTGAAAGTCACTTCTAGCCATCCCATCTTGTAGTGCTACTCCTCCCGATTCCAATGACCTATTACACTGAGAGGTTCCTCAAAGTAATGTGCCCAAAATGACCTCTTCAATGAATTTAATTGACTTATAGCTCAAACTAGTCAAAATCATGGAAATCGTCGGAATGCAACGGAACCAAAGCGAACCTGTGCGGAATGGCTCATAATGATGGAATATGATGAGCAATGCATGCTGGACCCCACAATGCCTCTCAATAACCCCTGTACTCTCTATAACCTCCATCTGGCTACTCTGGTCATCATAACCCTTTGCACTATGATGATGTCCCAAAGTGGGGACATTACAAATTACATGGATCTTGGATAGTGCCCCTTCAAAGTCAAAGTTCAAGTTAACCCCTTCAGTCTTGGATGTCTTGGGAAGAAGTACACCCAAAGGTGGGGGTTTTGTTTGGTTAGTGGCAGGCTGGTTCAACTTCTTTCTTCTATACACCTGAAACTCTTGTTTCTTTAACTTTTATTTTGATTCCTGCTCTAGGTTTTTTATTACTGTCATTCTGGCCAACTTCGTCGCTTCTTTCATGCCCTCATGATGTTCTTCAACAATGATATTTATTTGAGGGACTTCCATGATGTGGCCTATATTTTTCACTTGTTTATGTCCATTATTGTTATAAGGACATTCATGCTCCCAATGTGCATCACTACATTTAAAACACCAAGGGTTTTCATCCACAACGTTTGTAGGTTTTAAGGCGTTTGGAACTTCTATGTCCTTGAAAACATTTTCGTTCCACTCAACGATACCAACTCCTCTCTATACTATATAGCCATCTCCTTGTGTAGGACAATAATAATCCCAATCTTCAAAGATATCAGAGGTATTGTTGGGATAATCACCCCAATTTGTATCTTCTTCTGTCAAGGGAAAAGTGGGGCAATCTTGAAACAAGCATGGATCCACCGAGTTATAGACACTTGGTCCAATATCATCTCTTAATAATAAAGAGGGTGTTTGCTCATCTTGCTCAAAATGACCGGTTTGTAATAGTGTGTGTTGCCATCCTAATACACACTTGCAAACATGAGCAAAGTCCAACTCACTTAGTGTGTCCTTAGAGGCACAATGCCTAGGTTCACAGTCCACACTGTCACCTTGACTGGAACCTCTTCCTTTTAGTCTTACTCCTAGGGAAGCCAAGGGGGCTAGACCCTAGTTACTAGATTGGATTTAACGTTTATGGTTCTAGGAGTTGTTTTTAATTTGTTAAAGACTAAGGGGGAAAAACTAGCCTAAGATGCTAAGATAACAAATGCAAAGTGCAAGTTATTCTAGATGACAATCAACCCTTTCCCTAAGTCAACTATGACTAGTGCCTAAGGTTGGGCAAGGGGTCAACTAAGTTCAAGGGTGGTTCAATTACAAAATGTTACAAGTACAATGTTTTGAAACTACCCACAATCTAGCATACAATTACTTACAAAAAGAATTAGAGATGTTACAACAATTACACAAGATACAAATATACAAGATAAAGATGATGCTAAAAATGTGAAAGCTTTAAGATATTCAACTCACAATCAATCACATAATCCAAGCATGCCCCAATAACACTTTCTCTATTGGATTTCTTTTCAATGGAAAACCACTAAAGCACTCAAGACTCAAGAAGGTGATGCCTCCCCAAAGTGGGATACTAAACTCCTTCTTGAATCACACCACAAGAGCAAAAAAGGAAAGATATATAAATATGTTGAATCAAATGCTCATATAAACTTAAGACAATTAGAGATAAACCATAAGATTGCAAGTAAATATTGTAAAGATATTAAGTGTTTGCAACAAGTGTGTTCCTAAGCATACATCTAAGTTCCCCCAACACACATGGATTATCTATGCAACTAAGTAATTAGGGAGTTCCTTAAAAATTGAGTGAATTTTATTTCCCTTCCCCCTAAGCTATGTTGGGGCTTTAAGCTTCCTCCTCCCTTGGCCAAATAACTGTTGAGTGATCAAGATAGTAATGCAACGAGGCCCACCCTAGCTTCCTAGGTCAATCTTGACAGTAAGAGTACTTCCCGGAAAGGATCCCCTCCTGGAGGATCACGGGACGGTCCCCCACCACTTCCTTCCGTTGTTTTCTTCAAACCCATTTTAGATGGTGGAGATGGTTGATTAAAACTATCCTAAGTGTCTAAAATGTTATTATGACTATTAGGTGAGTCTTTAGGTGTGTTTGGTGTATTTTAGTAGTGTTTTAGGTGCCCAAAAATTAAGTTTTTAGACCAAAACCGAAACTGAAGTTGTTATGAGTGTGCTTGCAAAATGTGAATACAAA
>ML776640.1:201923-224195 GCA_009831015.1 Picea engelmannii
GAAGAGGGGGGCGTAACTCCTCTTGGAGGGGGCAAAAAAAATGTAAAAATGAAGAAATTGAGGGGGATTAATGAGAAAAAAAGGAGTGGTATCATCCTAGGAGGTGATGTGGGGGTCAAAGGGAGTCATAACGTATGAGAGGGGCCCCCAAACAAGTCACAACAACCTCCACCAAGGAAAAACGTCAATCCCCCTAGGGGGCCATAATTGTTTAGTGTAGAAGGTGGGTAAGGGGTTAGAATAGGTTGGAAAAAGGTTGGGAGGGTTAGGTAAAGTCTAATATTTCTCTTTTCCACCTTCAAACTAACCCATTAACTCTTTTTTACAAAAATTACAAAAATGACTTAACAATTAAAATTGTTGTTTTGACTGACTTTGACTCTGGGTGGACAAATGCATAGCAAAACTTGTCCGACTGAGATGAAACTTGGTCTATGAGTGTAGGGGGTGCCATTCCATTTATTTTGAGCACAAATACCCCTATCAAAACCCCAAAGATCCAGGTTTTACAATATTTGCTCAAAAACAATTAATTAATTAAATAATTAAAATTCCAACCTTAGGAAAATTAATTAAATTTAATTAATTAAAAAAAACCTATCTAGACTCGACGAAATTCCACGAAACTTTCTACACTGTCTGGAATGGTCATTTACATCATTCCTAAACAATAGCTACCAAAGGATGAGACCATTAGAACGTCGTTCACCACTTTGGAGGAATTATTGCATGTGTGAGGGAAAAATTCATGGGAAATCAACCAGGCTGAAAAGCCCAGTTGACAACCTAAGGATAAAAAAACCTCGGTGAAAAGAAATCTCCCAATGAAAAAATCCCAAGGTACCTGACCTAACTATGATCCATGCAGACTTATTACATTATTAACCCACGCAGGGGTGCGAAAATTTCGTTTACAAAAAATTGTGCTGGAGCATAAAATGCCCAAGTAGAACCAATACTGTCTTCGACATAATTGCATCTGATGATGCATATCTTCATGGCACATGATTTGAACCCCTATATGAATAGGTGGTCAACAGTGTCGGAGTCCCCTCAAAAGATAATTTGGTCATTCGGGTCTTGTTTTGTTAGAACAAGAATTTCCAACATTTCACGAATTCTTTTAATGCTTTGCAAGATACGAGACATACTAGTGCTTAAGTTGGTTCCACTATGCACCTGAGGCTCTTCAGACCTGGTTTATGAATCCCTATTGGTTTGGCCAAAGTATTCAAATCCAGGTTCACTCATATCTTGATTTTCTAAAATTGGTGTGTTCAAGACAAACAAGGAATCTTTAAAATTAGGTTTTCTATGAGTGGCCATACCCAAACCCTTGGATGGTTCATGTTGTCTTGAAAATTTCAAGACATCATTGATGTCTGAGAAATTTGTTCTCCATTTCCTTTTGGGAGGCATGAGTTTTACCTCAAGGATTTCTAGGAGCTTGGGTTCAATTTCGGTGATATCCTCGTCACTAGATTCCCAAGGGTTATCATTGTGCGAGAGATTACCCTGATAGATGTAGTCTTCGAATTCAAGGTTCCTCTCAATCTGGTAAGCGAAATATTGTGCTTCTTCTAGAGTCGAGGGCGACCAATCTTTGAGAGTAAATTGCAAAACTCCCTCCAACAAGTTCAATTAGTGTTGGAGGATATCTTCTTCTGAGTTTAAGTAAGGTCAGATCTTTTTGAGGAGAAGATTGAACCTATCATTGAAATCCCTAACGCCCTCACTAGAACCCTTGAAAATATCAGTATATTGAGAATAAAGGGAATCCATGCTTTCTTTTTCACACCAATTTTTCTTAAAGACTTGTTCAAGATCTTCAGGGGTTTTGATGCTTCCTTTCGGGAGTTTGTTAATCCATCTTCTGGAACTTCCGGTGAGTGAGCTCACAAAGAACCTTAAAAAGAAATCAGGGTGTTCTTGTCTGGATTGGTGAAATTGGAATGCATCATAGAACTTGGTCCAATGAGAGTTTCCACAGGATCCATCTTCTCCTGAAAATCTAGGTATCCAGGAATCAACCTTACTGGGAAGATCATGCAGTCCTCCTGGGGTGTTGGCTAAGTCCAAAAGGCCAAAAAGTTCTTTGTGAGACCAATTGGAAGAACTCATGGGCACAGTAGGATTTATAGAGGCCATAGTAGTAGTTTGAGGTATGTACCGACGCCCACTGTGGGTCGTCATCAGTTGTTTGTGGATTCGCCAGATAATTTGCTTGAAATCATCAAAGAATAAAGAGAAAACACCCTAAGTCGAGTTGCCAGGTAAGATTTGTAAGATAAATACTCTAGAGGCAAGGCTTACCGAAAAGTGTCATCTGAGGAAGGTTTGACTCAGTGTTCCCCGACAACGACGCCAAAATGTTATCGCGCAGTTTGTAGCAAGGATAAAGGTTAAAGGTTGGAGAGTCAAACTGACGTAACATGAACCAATCCCACCCAATGTCACCACACTGGGATGGTTCTTTCTCTTTAGGGTGGTAAGGCCTAGGAGAGACGTCCCCGGTGACCTGGGGTTTTGAGAAGGCAAAAGATTATAAGAAAAGGATAATTTCCCCCCTCTCAATTCACCACCAAGCAGATAGTCCTACTAAATAACCAATAATAAAGTAAAACCCCCAAAGAGATATACCTGCCTGAGACAAAGCAATAATAAACTGATATATGCAAGATTTGATCAATGGGTTAGTACTTCATGTAAATCAATGACTATTTGATACACTTATAAGCAATTTGATAATAAATATTGATGAAGTCAATGTTTATAAATAGCAAATGAAAATTAAGTCACTTCTTCAATAAATGTTGAAACAATATGTCATTCAATGCAACAAATTAACACTTCATTCAATTAATTCCTTTAATCACCGTTCAATTGCTTATAAAGAAAAACGTTTAGCTGCACCAATGATATTGTAGCTTAATATGATGACAACAATAGGTTAATAGGTTAGTTCCTAAGCTAGGGTTATTAGTTAGGGTTTAATTCAAGGTTTTGAAAGTTGTTGTGATCAGGTTCACTTCAAAAGCAATAAGTCTTTTAGATCAGTGCCTTAGGGTTAATGGAGTCAAAAAAGTGAAGGACGCAAGAGCTAAAGGATGCAAAGGTAAAACGGCTAAGGACTAGAGGGAGAATATTTGAGGTGTTGCTAAAGAAAGGCCTCAAAGACAAAACCCTAGGGGAGAGAGGCTCACCTTGGTGTAGGAGAACTAGGCCTCGATGCTCTCTCCTCCTTCTTTAAATCAATGGCAATCACGACTAGCTGAAGATGAAGCATAAAACCAAGAAAAGAAGGTTTGATGAAGCAAAGTGTCGCTACAACAAGGCTCTACCAACAAACCCTAGAAAAAGCGTCCCAAAGTGTAGAAAACCTAGGATTTAGGGCGTCTCCCTCTTCTCAGCTTATAAAATGTACGGCTAGAAAAAAATGAACAGATAATGAGAGTGTAGCTACGGCTAAGCTCTCTCCTTCTTCAATCAATGGTTGAAAATTCTCTCAATGGGGACATGAGACAAGGACCTACTTGTGTTATTTTCACCTAGGCTTTTGTTCAGCAAAATTATAAATATATGAAAGAAATAAATAATGCGACCACTCAATCAAGAAATTTTGCAGAAAAATACTCACATATCACCAAGAAAAAGCATTGCAAACCCTAGTTGTAACACCTTCCATCAAGAGAAATGCCAAAACATGCTAAGAAAACCCTCCTTCAACAATTTCACCTCACTAAATCAGCGAAATAACCCAAGTCTAGCACAAATTTCAGACCTCACTCTTGAGTGAGTGTGAGGTGATGAAAAAATGAAGGTGAAAATCCTTCATTTATACAGTATCATGACCTAAATTTACATTTTAGGTCATGTAAAAGGTCGACAAGGACAAAATACTAAAATCATATTTTTTTACATTAAAATGTCAAATTAAAACCCTAATCAAGCTGAAGTAAGACGTCAAGCCCCTCTGAGGGATATGTTATCCCTTTTTAGGGCAAATGGAGCATCCTGGAGAAAAAAGTTAGCCCTCCTTGGGCTTCTCCATCATGCCACACATGCCAACACTGCCCAGTTTGCCTCCCAAGATGTCCAATAGGCTCGATGACATCATGGTCATCATGGGTGATGTCCTAGGCCTTCCAAGGCCAACTTTCCACTGAAAGAGGGTCAACCCCCCTAGGTTAAGTTGTGCCAAAGTGACTCTAGTGGAATTTCCTCTTCTTCTTTGCTGTAAATCCCATGATCCATCTATGTCCTGTCTCTACCCCCTGATGGGGTCTCAACATCCACCTGATGGGCTCTTCATCCCCATGGAGGTCCAAACTGATCATCTCCCCATCTGTATCGGTCCTGTTATCCCTACTTTTTAGGGATAAATATGAGATCATGTCTCGAGGCCCACAGGTCCTAGACATGGAGTGTCGAGAGAAGGATTGACCTAAGCATGGCCCTAGAGGGACCATCCTTTTATTCTTCCATCAACTTCATCTTGTCAGCAACAATAGCATCCATCACCATCAGATTGGTCTTGTATCAGAAGAGGTTCTTGCTCCATGAGGTAATTGGTCCAGGTATCATGGTATGTGTCACTTTTGATCATTAAAACCTTTAAATATATGCATCTGATTCCTTTTATCTCTAACAACTGCTTGGATCTTACATTATCCCACTTTCCCATGCTTGGGGAAATTGACAGGATGCCCTAGCAAGCATGTGCCCATAGATTTTGGTTTATCACTAGGGAATTTGTGAAAAGCCATCGTCCGCTCCCATCATACTACCACTTTTACATCTTATCTCCTGCTTACTTATCCCTTTCCCCTTGTTCGGGCATTGGGTTGACCTATTTATAGGATTGCACCTTATCACATGGGAAGAAGGGGCTAAAGGCCCAGAAGGTAAAAGCAGCTGGTAAAAGACAAAAGCCTAGAAATAAAACCTTGAGATGCTTCGCCCAGGGATCCCCGAGAAGGAAATAAAAGGCCTCTCAACAAGAAACAAGAGGGACCCAGAAAATAACAAACAAGACCTAGTCAGAGGATAGGGGGTCTCATCATGAGCCAACCTATTAGGTTCATGGGTACCTAAGAGTATGACATTTTCCACCATCTGGTTACCACTCCACGGCAGTCACCTTTGATTGCATGGCCAAGGGAAAGGGGGTCTCATCACGAGCCGAACTTCTCATCTCTGTGAAAGTACTTGTGGGTAACACTGTCATCTCTAGTCACCATGCCAAGGCAGTGTCCTCTGGTTAGCCCTTGAATAAAAAGAAAAAGAAGAAGAAAAAGCAAATAAAGGAATAAAGAAATAAAAGAATAAAGGCAAGAACGAGCTTGGAAAAAATGGATCTATGACAGGTACAACTCGCCTTCTACAAAGGCACCCACAAATAAAATTATGCATCCTTGGCCCTCATTGCACCCCATGTCTGGACATCCCCTAGCCACATCACCTCACTTACATGGCTTGGATGAAATCTTCCTAGGAATTTTCCTTTTCTTGTGGACACTAGCCCAATAGGACGTCTTGTCTTTTTCTCTAATCTTGTATTGTAGGTTTTTGTAATGTCTTTGAGCTATTGGCTGATGTATTAGGTTTTTTATGCATATGTTTAATAAATATTGATGATGAGATGTGATTAACATTTCTATGATCCCGGTGACTGATGAGCCCATGGAGGGCATAGATTTTTATGTGCAAGACCATGCCTGATAGACATGTACCATTTGGACCGGTACACATGGGGAGATGACTAGTTCAGACCTCCATGGGGTTGAAGAGCCCACCAGATGGATGTTGAGACCCCATCAGGGGGTAGAGACAGGATGGATATGGATCAGGGATTTTTCACCAGAAAGGAAGAGGATGTTCCATCAGAGGCACTCCGATAGGACTAGACCTGGGGGGAATGACCCATTTTCAGTGGAACGCTAGCCTTGGAAGGCTTGGAACGTCTCCATCTTCACCATGACATCATCCAGCTTCATGGATGATTTTGGAGGTAGACTGGGCAGCAGTGGCACGCGTGGCATGTTGGAGAAGCCCCTTGGGGGCTACCGTTTTCCTCCTTGGTGTCTCATTTGCCTTAGAAAGGGCTAGCGCCTCCCTTAAAGGATATTTTACTCTCATTTTTACTTGATTAGGGATTTTGACTTAGCATTTAATGTAAAAATAGTATAATTTTGACATTATGGCATTCTCGACCTTTTTTATGACCTAAAAGGTAAAATTAAGTCATTGATACACTATATATTAAGGGTTTTGACTCTCATTTTGATCATCACAAAAATCACTCACTCATAGTGAGGTCTGATTTCTAGCGCCCTATTGGGGTTTTTGGCTGAACTAAGTGATGCACACTTGTTGAAGGAAGAGATTTTTGGCATTTATGGTGTTTCTCTTGAAGGAAGGTGTTACAACTAGGGTTTTCATGGTTATTTCTTCATGAATTGTAAGTGTTTTTTCTGCAAAACTTCTTATTGAATGGTTGTAGTTTAAATTTCTTGCATATTGCTTATAAATATTGTTGAATCAAAACCCTAGGGGACAAACACACAATTAGGTCATTTTCTGATGTCCCCTGATAGAGAAACCTTTAGCCATTGAAAGAGAAGAAGAGAGCCTAGCCATAGCTACATTCCTTGCTTCTCTCTCCCCTGTGCTAGCCATACCTTTAGAAATCCAAGAGAGGGAGAAGTCCTAGGCCTAGGTTATCTACACCTAGGGTTGTTTTTCCTTAGGGTTTGAATAAAGAGCCTTGCCGCAGCAACACTCTCCCTCTTTAAGCTCTCTCGTCTTATTTTTGTGCTTTATCTGAGCTAGTCGTTTTCCAGGAAGGAGGAGAGAGCATGAGGCCTTATTTTTGCAACACTGGAGTGAGCCTCTCTCCCCTAGGGTTCCGTCTTTGAGGCCCTGCTTTAGCAGCACCTTGAAACCTTTCCCTCTAGTCCTTTAGAATCTCGTCCCCTTCAAATTGTGCATCCTTCACTTTATGACTCCATTTAACCCTAAGGCACTGATCTCCAGCCTCCAGCGTTGAAGTGAAATCAAATCCAAACACTCTCAAACTTCTTTTAAACTAAAACCCTAACTATACTAACCCTAGAATGCTGATGTCACCCTTGGTTATTTCATCTTGATGCAACAACGTCTCATTTTATAAGCAATTGAATGATAGTTAAGAGAATTTATTGGATTGAGTGTTGATTTGCTACATTAAATGCTATATTGTTCTAGTATTTATTGACAACTGACATATTTATTATTGCCATTTTGCAAACATTGATTTCGTCAATATTTACTGTCAAATTGCTTACATTGAATATTAGATAGTCACTTATATATGAAGTACTAACCCCATTGAATATAGCTTGCATATATCTTTCTTGTTGTTGTCTTGTTCCAGGCAGGTACATATTCTTTGGGGGTTACTTCAAATTGGCCTCTGGCTGGACTATCTCTTTGGGTGGTGATCTGTGAAGGGGGAACTATCTTATTTCTCTTAAACCTTTGCCTCTTCAAAGCCATAGGTCACTGGGGATGTCTCCCCTGGGCCTAGCCTCCCTGAATAGAAAGAGCCTCCCCATTGTGGTGACATTGGGTGGGGAAGGTTCATGTTTCACCAGTTTGACCTACTATCCTTTAGCCTCTCCCCCATCTACAAACTATGCGATAACAGGTCCAAAATGGTACTTGTCCGTCGAGAATGATCCTGCACATCAACATATACGCCCTCCATGGGCTCATCAGTCACAGGAATCATAGAAATGCCAATCACATCTCATCATCAATATTATTAAACATGTGCATAAAGTCCCCAATACATCAGTCAAAAGATCAAAGACATTACACAAGCCTGCAATATAAGTTTGGGGAAAAAGACAAGATGTCCTATTGGGCTAGTGTCCATTGGAAAAGGAAATTTCTTGGAAGAGACCTCATCCAAGCCATGTAAGTGGGTGATGTGGTCAAGGTATGTCTAAGAAGTTGGGTGCAATGAGGGAAGAGGATGCAAAAAACTTTACCTGTGGGTGCCTTTGTAGAAGGCGAGCTGTACCTGTCCTGGATGTTTTTTTTTCGAGCCCATTCATGCCTTTTATTCTTATTTTTTTTATTTTTTTTTTAGGCTAATCAAGGGACACTTCCCTGGCATGGTGACCAGTGGTGACAAAGTTACCCACAAGTATTTTCACAGAAATGATAAGGCTGGCTCGTGATGAGACCCCCTTTCCCTTGGCCATGCAACCAAGAGTCACTACCCTGGCGTGGTAACCAGCTGGTGGTAATATCATACTATTAGGTACCCATGGACCTAATAGGCTGGCTCGTGATGAGACCCCCTATCCTCTGACCATGTCTTGTTTTATTATTTTTTACGGGTCCCTCTTGTTTCTTCCTGAGAAGCCTTTTATTGCTTTCTCAGGGATCCTTGGGCGAAGCATCTTGAGGTTTTATTCTTAGGATTTTATCTTTTACCAGCTTTCTTTTACCTTCTGGGCCTTTAGCCCCTCTTCCCACGAGATAAGGTGCAATCTTGAAGATAAGCCAACCTAGTGCCCGAACAAGTGAAATGGGATAAGTGAGCGAGAAGCAAGATGAAAAAGTGATGCTGTGAAGGGAGAAGATGATGGATTTTTAGAAATCCCCCCAGTGGAAAACCAAAACCTACAGGCACAGGCTTACTAGGGCACTCTGTCAGTCCCCCTAGACATGGTCAAGTGGGAAAGTGTAAGATCCAAGCAGTCGTTAGAAATAAAAGGAATCATATGCATATATTCAAGGTTTTTGATGATCAAAGTGACACATACCACAATACCTAGACTAATTACCTCAAGGATCAAGAACCATCTCTGACACAGGACCAAGCCGATGGTGGTGTATGTTGTTGTTGCTGACAAGATAAAGATGCTGGAAGAAAAAAAAGGTGGGCAATGGCCAGCAAGATGATACCTATTGCGCATGCTTCAGGACCATGCCCTTGGGGTCGTTCTTTCGAAAATGGCCAGTCTGGAATCATAACTCCAATTGGCTTAACCCTTCTTGCTTGGCCTACGCGGTTTCCTTTACCATGTAGAAACCAATATGGAACCCATTATTAAGTTTTAAGCTATTATTAGAGTTCTTTGCATTTCACTAGATAACAATAGCATAAGATAAGATCACTGAGAAACACACAATCACAAGAGACACATCATTTATCCTGGGAAACCCTCATGGGGGAGAAAACCTAGCAAAACTTCCTTATTATAGATAGCCAATACAATGCCAAGAGATAACTCGAAAAAATACATAAATTTCTCTCCCAAGAATTCACCTCTCTCTCTCACTCTCTTCTCCAACTATAGCTCCGAAACTTTCTCAAATGAACAAGTGAGTGTGTGTCTAAGTGAGGCACTAGCCTCCTTATTTATAAAATTATGGCACGTGTGGAAGTGTCTCTTCACTGGCAGGGTCAAATTCTTCTTCTGGGTGGTTATAACCCCCTTTAATATATTATGGGGCCGACTTCTTATTCTGCCTATTACAATTATACTTTAACCCAATCCACAAAAGGGGATTTGGTCTTTTACAATAGCCGACATGATCAATCCGCAATAGGAGATTGATCTAATGAATAATACCACAATAATAATTAGAATACACTTTGCAGTTACATTATTTCAACACTCCCCCTTAATAAGAAGGGTATTCTAAAACAGTATCAGGTGAGAGAGAGGACAATATCATCAACAACATCAGGTGGGTGAGAGGACAACATCATCAATATCATCTTGGAACACTGACTGGCGTATCTATAAATCATCGAAAGTTTTTCTCATCGGTAACATCATTATTCTTAGTGGAATGAAATCATCATCTTCATCAATATGGATTAGTATAAAACTAATACATTATCATCATCACAACACGAGGCTGGTCACATCATCACAACACGAGGTTGGCTCATCATCAGAGCACGAGTCTAGCACACTACACAACAATTAAGATGGAATCACAGTACTAGGCTGGCTTTATGTCACAACCATTAAACTAGAAGCACAGTACTAGGCTGGCTTTATGTCACAACAATTAAGCTGGAAGCACAATACTCAGCTTGCTTTTCGTCACAACAATTAAGCTGGAAGCACAATACTCAGCTTCCTTTTCATCACAACAATTAATCTGGAAGCACAATACTCGACTTGCTTTTCGTCACAACAATTAAGCTGGAAGCACAATACTCAGCTTCCTTTTCGTCACAACAATTAATCTGGAAGCACAATACTCGACTTGCTTTTCGTCACAACAATTAAGCTGGAAGCACAGTATTAGACTGGATTTACATCACAACAATTAAGCTAGAAGCACAGTGCTAGGCATATCTCAACACAACAACTAGACTGGCTTTACGTCACAACGATTAAGTTGGAAGCACATTACTAGGCATATCTCAACACAACAACTAGATTGGCTTTACGTCACAATGATTAAGATAGAAGCACAGTACTAGGCATATCTCAACACATCAATCTAGACTGGCTTTACGTCACAACAATTAAGCTGGAAGCACAGTACTAGGCATATCTCAACACAACAATTAAGCTGGAAGCACAGTACTAGGAATATCTCAACACAATAATTAAGCTGGAAGCACAGAACTAGACTGGCTTTACATCACAACAATTAAGCTGGAAGCACAGTACTAGCCTGGCATATCTCAACACTACTCCCCCTTTTGAGGGAGGTCCTTTCGGAAAATATCAAGCTTATCTTGAAAGTGCTCAAACTTTACACGAGATAGAGGCTTGGTCAACACATCAAAAACCTGTTCATCCATGCTAACATATTGGATCTTTATGGCTCCTCTCTGCACCATGTCACGGATGTAATGATATCAGATCTCTATGTGCTTCGACTTTTCATGAAATACAAGATTTTCTCTCATCTTTATGCAGCTCTGGTTGTCACATAGGATTGTGGTTTCTTCCATCTCTAGGTCGAATAGACCAGTCAATAACTTACAGAGCCATATAGCTTCACAGATGGCAGAACACGCAACAATGTATTCTACTTCCATTGTACTGAGAGCAATGTTGGATTGCTTCCTACTCTGCCATGAGATCATGGCTGATCCCAAACTGAAACAACATCCTGGGGTGCTCTTCCTGTCAGAGACACTTCCAACCCAATCTGAATCAGTGTACCCACTCAGTGTGAAATCATGATCTCCATCATAGCTGAGACCACAATCTAATGTACCCTTAAGGTACCTCATCACATGTTTTGAAGCAACTAGGTGAACATGTTTGGGTTCTACCAAAAACTGATTCAAAGTGTTCATGGAAAAACAAATATCTGGTCTGGTGTTTGTCAAGTACATCAACGATCCAATGATCTATCTATACAATGTGGCATCAATCAATTCTGATGATGTGTCGACCAGTAGATTCAACTTCGTTTCCATGGGTGTATTCATGGACTTTCACTCCAACATGTCGAATCTCTTCAGGATTTTGACTGCATACTTCCCTTGGTTAAGGAAGATCTTCTCTGGACTCTGCCATACCTCAAGACCTGAGAAATAATGAATTAGGCGAAGGTATTTCATCTCAAATTCTGAAGCAATCTTCTTCTTACATTTGGTGATGAGATTTTCTTCTCCAGTTAAGAATAAGTCATCCACATACAACAACAATATCACCGGCTCATTGTTCATAACCTTGAAGTAGAGGTTAGAATCTGCTTTACTCTTGGTAAAGCCCAAGCTCGTCAGAAAACTATCTATCCTTCCATACCAAGCTCTAGGAGCTTGCTTCAATCCATACAGAGCCTTCTTCAACTGGCAGACATGAGTCTTCTTGTCTTCAACTTCAAATCCTTGAGGTTTCTCTATATACACTTCTTCTTTGATGACACCATTTAGGAAAGTTGTCCTTACGACCATCTGGTGTAACTTCCACTTCATCTTAGCTGCAAGGGCTATGATGGTTCTGATCAAAGTGTATCTGGCTACATGAGCGAATGTCTCTTCATAGTCAATGTCTTCCTTTTGAGAAAAGCCACAAGCGACAAATCTTGCTTTATACTTCTCAATACTTCCATCAACAACATGTTTTATTTTGAAGATCCATTTGGAAGATATCACATCCTTACTCTTCGGTCTGGGAACTATTTACCATACATCATTATTTATTATGGATTGGTATTCCTCTGTCATGGCATCTGCCCATTCTTTCTTCTGAATGGCCTCTTCAAAGAAGGTAGGATCCTTCTCTAGGAGATCACACATCAAGGCCATATAGCTGGAGAATGTCTTAGGTCACTTCACATGTCTCGTGGTTCCTTCGGGAACACCATACTTATCTCCATATTGAATAAGCTCCCTAGCTCAAGCAGGCTTTCTCTTATGGGAGATCATCATCTGAGGAGGTTCTTGAAATTCTACTATATCATTATCTTCTAGAATTTCCTCATCGGGAGAAGTTACGACTTCCCTCACTGGTTCTGCAGCTCTAGGAACCCCCCTCACTGATTCTGCAACTCTGAGAGCTACAGGTTCCTCTTCATATACTTCTTCAAGCTGACATCTTCTCAATTTGTTGAGCGTTGCATCTTCATCAAAGTTCACATCCCTGTTGATCTCAATGTGATGGTGAACTAGTATATAAATCCTGAAGGCCTTGGAGACCTCACAGTATCCCACAAATATTCCCTTCTTTCCTGAGGGTTCCATCTTGTTTCTCTTCTCTTTCGGAATATGTATAAATACTGGGCAGCCAAATATTTTGAGATGGCTTACCTCTAGCTTCTTTTCGATGAACATCTCTTCTAGGGTCTTGAACCTAAGTGCACTATGGGACAATTGGATTTGTACATCGGCACCACATTTTATTTGTATAGATCAATATTGGAAGTCAATACTGACTTCTCTTCTCATGGAAGAATCCATATCCTAGTCTTTCTAACTGGCTTCCTTCTTTGTCATTGAAACAAGCGAATCATCCTAGACATTTCATATCTCCTAGGAGTCTCTGAAGTTACGATATAGTCTTCTCATGACATCTGTCTTCCAGTCCTGGAAGTTGTCACTTCATCTGATCCTTTCTGATATCAATATTTCATCAACTTTTACAGGGTATACTTCGTGTTGCATACCAAGTCTAAATATGAAAGACTGAGTCATGCTTCAAACGCAGTCTACTTCCCATTCTAATGTTCAGTCATCTTTGGAGCCTTCTGCTTCTTTCAATTAATCTTCATATGAGATACTCTGAATCTCAAGAGATAGCTTCTTCTTCATATTATTTGGTGCATGAGTGTATATGATCATGTACATAGTCTGCTTCATGTCTCATATAATATGTTGTCTTCTGCAACCTTCACTATAGCTTTCTCAGGGTTATCACCTACGACCTGAAACAAGGTCAACAATACAACAAGCAAGAATAATATCCTTTTGATAATAATAGGTGAAGCAATCACACGAATAATCATCACAGTAGATCCTTTAGATCTATCATTCGTGGCTTGTCCTAAGCAACGATCAAAAGTAAGAGATACACTACAAAATGAGCTCAACACTCTTATAGTGTTGTGATCGAACATTCTTCCATGGCAACCTGGAACTAACACACGAGGTTTCTCCTAGTGGAGGTGTTAGTTGTATCAGTAAAATGATTACATTAAGTATTTACCTCTATATGCTCACATGCTACCAAGTAAAAGACTGCTATCTCAACTATAGTGGTTACTTGTAAAGGGGTTTTCATCAATTTGTCATGTGTACCTTTGAATCTTATCAACTTGATTAATCAAACCTGGAGCCTTGTCCTCAAGAATGAGTGTGCTTGCTTTTCTTCCAATTCTCCTTCACTCAAGATGATGAGTGTTTTATTCAACTTGTCTTTTGTACTAAGACAATATGCTATATTGACAGAAGGTAGGGTTAGAGGATAAACTCTATGATCTCAACTTTTAATCCATCTAATACCTTGAATCATTTTGATCAAAGGTTAGAATGATGGTCATAGCTACAACATGAAACACTGATCAAAATAATGTCATAACAAGAATAATCACACCTGGGTTGCATTATTCCTCTAAATGTGATGGATCTTGAGATCCTTCTGGAACTATGGCAAGAGATCCCTTCTCTTGCAAATACCCTTTAAATATTAGTCGTTTAAACATGTGTGAGTACATACCTCTGATGACACTTGCAGGTAGAGGCACCATATGGTAGCAGCGGTAATGATCACCAACTCTTAAGAACTTCAAGGGTGACTAGAACTGGTACTACGGCTGTAACTGCAACTGCAACTGCAACTTAGGGTTTCATGAGGAAACCCTAATTTTTCAAGCTTCAAATTTTGAAATTATGATCCAGGGGATAGATGCGTTGAGCTGAGGCGAGTAAGCTGGTGCAGTCAGATTTTTGAAAATCCAACTTTTACCCCTTCAAACTTGATTAGTGGATTTTTGGACTGGTGCTTCTGGTTTTCTGGTACCTCTGGTACTTTGGTACTTCTGGTACTCTGGTTTTCTGGTACTTCTAGTACTTTGTGAATCTAGGGTTTCACTTTCTGGGAGATCTAGCCACTAAAAAGTTGTACTGAGGATGCCAAAGTGATCCTTGAGGAAGGGTGCACTTTTCTAGATGGTTTTGGGGCTAAAATAATTCATCAACAAAAAGCCTTAATTTTCATGTACGACAACAGTGACGTTTTTCACTTTTTCTTGTGAAATATGCTCTCTTCAACTTAGCTCTGATACCATGTTAAGGCTTAAGCTATTATTAGAGTTCTTTGCATTTCACTAGATAACAATAGTATAAGATAGGATCACTGAGAAATACACAATCGCAAGAGACACATCATTTATCCTGGGAAACCCTCATGGGGGAGAAAACCCAACAAAACTTCCTTATTATAGATAGCCAATACAATGCCAAGAGATAACTCAAACAAATACAGAAAGTCCTCTCCCAAGAATGCGCCTCTCTCTCTCTCTCTCTCTCTCTCTCTCTCTCTCTCTCTTCTCCAACTACAACTCTGAAACTTGCTCCTCAAATGAACAAGTGAGTGTGTGTCTAAGTGAGGTGCTAGCCTCCTTATTTATACAATTCCGGCACGTGTGGAAGTGTCTCTTCATTGGCAGGGCTGAATTSTTCTTATGGGTGGTTATAACCACCTTTAATATATTATGGGGCCTCTTTAATATATTCTGGGGCCAACGTCTTATTCTGCCTATTACAATTATACTTTAACCAATCTGCAAAAGGAGATTTGGTCTTTTACAATAGCCGACATGATCAATCTGCAATAGGGGATTGATATAATGAATAATACCACAATAATAATTAGAATACAATTTGGAGTTACATTATTTAAACACCCATAGGGTATGAAGGCCCAGTTCTTATACTTTACCAAAGTAGCATTATAACCTTGCAAGATGGTTTGATAATAGATTTCCCCTACCACTAGTCGATCGAGGACATATACAGGTAACAGATGGGGTGCTCTGGTGGCACCGAAAACCCTAATGTAAGTATCACGCTCATCCAGATACTAATGGCCAACTTTTGATACAACCTTTTTGGTTGCATCCGACAACCTTGGGCACTCTTTCTTAACAACAAGAAATAAATACGTGCAATAAACTGATCGCAGATGAGAGAGTAGGATTTCTTGTACTTGTTCTCCCACAAGATGCCAAAATACACATGGACCGGGAGCTCTGATGTGTGCCAGCTCAAGTTCATTCCGACAAAGGCATTTTTGGCACAAATGACGTCCAATAGATAGGATTCCATATAGAAGGATGGGGTTTCTCCCTCTTTCAGCCTTTGAGCCTGTTGTATGCAAGTGATTAGTTGTTTGGAGATGATGGCAACCTAGTTAAAACTTATTTCGGAAATGGCCACCATATACGCTAGAGGCATCCAATCCTCTGAAAACCTTGAGCAGTATTTCTCCCCATCCAATCGGCAGAGGAGAGCCATTAGGTAGATGTACAACTCCCTCAGGTTAACAGTCGGGTACCATCCAGAGGTCCGATTAGTGAAATTTTTATCCTCTCCACCATGACGCCATCGCCTTGCTGGTGTCGTTTTTCTCATATAAGCTTACAAAAAAATTGGTGTTTAGCCGTTCTTCCGGCTGTCGGAGCTTGTAGTAATTCTGCACTTCCACCGGGAGGAAAACCTCGACACACCCGCCGTTTTCGTCGTTAATCAAACATATTTGTGTGTCAGTGTGATCGATAAGCCATTTAAGGAGTTCAATGCAGGGGAATATTGGAGTCTTGCTCATTGTTGGCATTGGAAGTCACTCTTGGATTGCAGCAGGAGCAGAGCCCAACGCCCATCAGTTTATGTCACGAATAATTTAATGGGGTGATCGAATGGATAGAGACTCAAGAAGATATCGCTCTAACTCAGAAAATCGAGCTTGTTATGTAGGAAAACAAAGGAGGTCTTGATCTAACTTCCATCAATGAGTTGATTATAAAATGAGCAGATGGAATACTTAGTGAGATGAGTGAGCAAGACTACTTGGGGTGTCAGGCCTTTCAATAGCTTGAGGAGGGAAAACCCAGAATACAAGATCCTCTTGGTTCGGAGTTTCGGGGAACTAAAGGGTGACTTGACTGGGTCTTCCAATTCCAAATCATTCAACGTTGAGAAAATACAAGAACTGATTAGAAACAATACGACTATTACAGTGATCCAACATACATCATCCTATAACAACGCAACTCGACTGGATCCTCCAATTTCGAGTTGTTATAACACAGTGTACATAGAGAGATGGAAAGAGGCTGACATTCATAAGGCAAGAAGTCTCAAGTGCCAATACATAACCAGAGAAACCAATGCTTCATCAAAACTTTACAATCGGGAGCCTAGCTCAACCATCGATACTTTCAAAAATACAAAAACTGAGTACATATACTCAGAAAAAATTCACCCAACAGAGGCATGCTCGGACCTCCAAGGCATGGCGTCCCTTCAGTCAAACTCGGACGGAAATCATTCGTTAGACTCCACCTTAACTGTGCATGGCTCTTGCAAGGGGGTAGTTGAGCCATTAAATGCTGAGTTAGCATGTGAAGACTTCTCTGGTTAGTCGAGGACTTGACATGGCTTCTTTGAGAAAAACCAGCACACAGGACCGTCTCGGGCAGATTGCCTGCCGGATCCTCCATACCTTACAATTAATGAGTGAGGAGAGGTTTCAACCACCTCCTCCCACCTTCATTCACTCCTAGCAGGAACCAGGGTTGAGACCGAATCGGACTGGCACCTGGAGATCGCAGCGATCCCTTTTGCATCTAAACCTGGCTCTTTTGGCCCTTTTGCACAACTCCTTCTATTTCCCCGAGTGACCACAGGACGTGACCCTGTGCTTATCCTCAAGGGCGCTTTCGGCACTTCATGTCTCGCAGCTGGGAGGAGGCTGATCCTCGTTCTTCAAAGTCACGATGCGCGAAGAGGCGATAGATCCTAATCGCGCACCACATGTCCCTCTCTGATTGGACGACCCTGAACATCTCGGCAATATTGTGGGCCCAAAAATCGGACGCCTTCGACACTTCATGTCTTGTGGATGGGAGGGAGCTGATCCTTGCTCTTCAAAGTCGCGATGCGCGAAAAGGCGATAGAGCCTAATTGCGCACCACGTGTCCCTCTCTGATTGGACATCCCTGAACATCTCGGCAATATTGTGGGCCCAAAACCTGGACGCCTTCAACACTTCGCATCTCGGGGATCCTAGTTGCAGAGAAAAAGTGTTTCAAGGTCGCGATGGGCGAAGCTGCGACAGAGCTCGATCATGTGCCACATGCTCCTCTGGGATGGATGGCCTGGATCATTTCAGTGAGATTACAGGCTCGATTCCTGTGCTAAAAATGGCACAAATCCATTGGCCTCAAATTTCCGCCGACCGACGATCTGCTCCATCAATCGATCCTCGCCACTGAATATCGGAGCCACCCGCCTACTTGCAATTTTAACCTGAAATGGATTTTCTGTGTTGCACAGTGCGCTCATGGTTGTGACCTTGGAAAAAATGCATATGTTAGGTTCTTTAAACCCCATTTCTTCGCATTTACGCCACGGGCTCAGATCTTGGAGAGAAAAAACCCCCTGGCAAGAATTTGCGCTAACATTAGGCTCTATGGGGGATAAAGTCGTCCGCTCTAAGAACTCATTTTGCAGCTTCAGTTCCTTGCTATTGGGCTATTGAGTCATTTACTAAGTCGAAAAATAAAAATAAAAATAAACAAAGAACCAAAAGGACAATATTTACAAACAAAGGAGTCGTCTAAGGCTCAAACAAAACATTTCTTCAGAAAATGCCCATTTACTGGGTTGTTGAAAACCTCTTCACCCTCCAAATCCTGCAACCTGTACGTGTTATTTGAGAAAATCTCAGAGATTTTGAAGGGCCTGATTCATAGGGAGTCAAACTTGTTGTGTTTTCCGTTATCCTGTCTGGGTGCATCCCACTTAAGCACCAAATCCCCGATCTCAAACTCCTTCTTCCTGACCTTCCTGTCAAAGGCCTGTTTGACCTTCTGCTGATGACTATGAGCTGCATCCATCACCTGTTCCCTGATCTGCTGTACTTCCACCATCTGATGAATCCTTCTGACCATATGATCCGGCTCTCCTTCATAATCTTGAAAGAACTTCGCTACAGGTAAGGCGAGCTGAGTGGGAAAAACTGCCTTTGTTCCGTAAACCAGCTGAAAAGGGCGAGGTGCCTAGGGACTTCTTCGTTGTCACTCGATCGGCCCATAGAGAGAATTTTAGCTTTGAATCCTAGGTCCTCTTATTGTCTTCCAATAATCTTTTAATGATCTTGATTAGGTTTTTATTGGAAGATTATGCCAGTCCATTTCCTTGAGGATAATAGGGGGTGGAGTGAATTAGAGAGATATGGAACTACTCACAGAACTTAATCAGGGGCTCTGATTTGAACGAAGCAGCATTATTAGTGACAATCCTGCTGGGACAGCCAAATCTGGCTATGATATCCTCCAGGAAGCTTATAATTACTTTGTGTGATGCACTTCTAGTGGGGGAAGCTTCTATCCACTTGGTGAAATAGTCTATTGCAGTGAGGATCCATCTGTGTTGGCCACTTGAGGGAGGATGGATTTCCCCGGTGAAGTCCAACCCCCACTATTGAAAAGGTGTTGAAGCCACTACAGGCTTCAGTGGCAGTGGTCTAAGTTGTTTCTTTCCTGAGAACTTTTGGCATATGATGCAAGCTCTGACTTCTCTGTAGACATCGGTGAATAAGTTGGGCCAGTAATACCCAGCCCTAAGGATTTTGTGAGCTGTGGTCTTCCAAAAATAATGTCCTCCACAAAGGCCATTATGGAATTCAAATATAAACTTTTGGGATTCCTGTGGGTTCAAACACCTCAGCAACACCCCTAGAGGGTCTCTCCAGTACAAGACTTGGTCAATGAGGAAATATTTGACTGCCTTGAGCTTTAAAGATCTTGCCTTACTTTTACCAATTCCATCAGGGGGCCTCAATTCCTACAGAAAGTACAAGATGTCTTGATACCAGGCACATTCTGTTAGTGGCAAGTCGTCCTGAGAGCTTTGGCTGAGCAACTCAACTTGTTGAGTTCCTGAGCAAGTATTGATTAGACTAACCCCCAAGGCTCTACAATTGGATTCAGCCAGTAGCTTGGCCAAACCCTACCCCTTAACCAACTTGGTGGGATTTATTTCCAGGTCAAACTCAAGGATCTTAGCAATCCATTTACCTCTTCTCTCATCTATGTCGGGTTGTACAAGGATGTCCTTGACAGAGGCTGAAGGAACATATGTGGTTATTTTTTAGTGCAAGACATAGACTCTGAAATCTTTGAGAGCTTTCACCAAGGCATAGGCCTGTTTCTCCATGATTTTGTACCTGATTTCTGCATCTCTTAATTCTTTACTGAAGAAGGTAATGGGTTTCTCTCGCCCTTCCTCATTTTTCTGCAATAAGACCACTGCTACTGTATCAAAAGAAGTGAAAGAAAAGACTAGGAAGTCCTTGGAATAGTCATGACTGATCAGAGCAGGTGCCTCAGTCAATGCCCTTTTTATTTGGATAAAATATTCCCTGGGTTCAACAGTCCATTTCACTTCATTACCCTTTTTGAGCATGGTTGTGATGTGTTTCACCAGTTCAGCAAAATTTGAGACGAACCTCCTCAAAAAGTTAATCTTTCCTAAAAAGGCCAGGACTTCTTTCTTAGGCCTGGGAAGTGATAGGGTCTGAATTGCCTCTACTCTGCTGGGATCAATTCTCACTCCTTTTGCTGATACTATATGGCCTACCAACTTCCCCTCCATCATAGAAAACAAAGATTTCTTGGGATTTAGGGAAAGACCAAACCTCCGACATTTCGAGAAAACTTTCCTTAAGTGATCGCAGTGCTCTTTATCAGACCTGGAGAAGACTGTGATGTCGTCTAGATAGATCACCACAAACTGGTCTTTCTCCCCGATGAAGGCTATGTCCATGGATCGCTGAAATGTTGCTCCTGCATTCATTAGTCCAAATGACATTTCGACATACATGAATGTGCCCCAAGGAGTGGTGAAGGATGTCTTTTCCCTGTCCTCTGGCATGACCGATATCTGATTATAGCCAGAAAATCCATCAATCATGGATATCCTGGATGCACCAGTTACCCTCTGCAATATGTGTTCCATCTTGGGTAGGGGGTAATTGTCCTTTCTTGAGCTTCTGTTCAGATTCCTGAAGTCGACGCAAAGCCTGATCTCGCCACTTTTCTTCCTTACCAGGACCAAATTGGCCACCCATTCAGAATATCTCAAGGGGACAATGATTTGGGCATCTAACAAATTCTTCACTTCTTTTTCCATGACGGGCAACATCATGGGATTTATTTGTCTTAGCTTCTTCCTAAATGTACTAGCCTCTTCCTTCAGTGGGATATTGTGTTCAATGATGGATGTGTCATATGTCTTGAGGTCTTCATAGGTCCATGCAAACACATCAACAAATTCTCTTAATAACTCGGTATATTCAGCCCTCTGTTCTCTGGTCAAACTGCTCGACAACTTGACAAACTTAGGCTCCTCCTGTGTGCCAATGTTGCACTCGGCTATGTCAGCATCTTCATCTGAAACCCTACCCTTTACTGCCACATCATTCCCATCGAACAATCTTTCTAAAGGAACTAGTCCCCTCGGAATGTGATTGATGGGCAACTGAACAATATGGTGATTAACAATTTTATTTAAGAATACCTCAGAGTGAAGGTTGCCTTCGGGATCAGGGTCCTACTCAATGTGCAATGCAGAAAACTCATCGACGGACTGAAGAAATTTTTTGATTTCAAGATCATCTTCGAATACCTTCCAATGCTTTACATTGTCCGGGATGGATGGCCTATATTTTATCTCAACATCATATTTGACCATAGACAGCAGAGGGATCTTGAACTGACTAGCTGAAACAACTAAATAATCGGCCACAACATTATCCTCCCTTGGGACAAAATAAATGTTGAAAGCTGAGAAGAAATTATTAATCAGGTCCCATACCTCATTCCTGTAACTTCTGAGCCGAGGATGCTTGATCTGATAGAAATTCCTGACTTGTTGGATTATCAATTCCGCATCTCCGAACACTACCATCTACCTTATTCCAATTTCTTTTGCGGCCCTCATGCCTAGAACAAGAGCTTCATACTCTGCCACATTGTTGGTGGTTTCAAATTCCATCTTGTATGACAGGGATATGGTCTCTTGAGAAGGTAACATGAAAACCACTCTAGCACCAGCGCCTTCACTAGAAGAAGCTCCGTCAAAAAACATTTTCCAAATGGAGGTGTTTGGAGGAGGTGTCCCATGATCAAATAAGGGTTGCTTTCTGATATGGAAAGGGGCTTTAGGAGCATCGGCGATCTGCAATAAACTAGACCCCAAATCAGTGTCTAGTGCAAATATGGGGTGATTGGTGGGGTTTTCTTCATCACTGACAATATAGGCTAGCTGGGCTTCTCTGTACAACCTCCTGTGCTCCCCTCCAAATACTGGAATAGTAGCATATGTGAGATCCATCTGTAATGTTCCTCCAAGATTTTGCAAGATACCAGTTATATAAAATATGCAGAACAGAAACGAAATGCTAGAAATGACAGAATAACAGTAAAATATCCAGCATAATCTTCACAATACATAGAAATGATATACGAAATAGCAACAAAAATAACACTTTGAATCAGATAGCAATGTTCACA
>ML776640.1:244798-272566 GCA_009831015.1 Picea engelmannii
ATTATGAGTTTTATGCAAGTGGGGTGGCAGTACGAGACGATAGGCAACGGTTCCAATTTTCTCTTGGATCCTTAATGGTCCTATAAACCGAGGTGACAACTTTGTCCCCTTCCAAACCGTATGGTACTCTTATTAGGCCTAATATGAATGACAACTTGGTCTCCCACTTCATAACTCCGGTCGGTCCTGTGTGTATCTGCATAGCTTTTCTGCCTATCCTGTGCTTCCTTTAATCTCTGCTTAATCTGAATCACCTATTCCTCCATCTCTTGAATCAATTCTGGCCCAATTTTTACTTGGTCTTCTAGTCTATCCCAACTCCATGGCGTTCAGCATGGCCTCCCGTGCAAATACTCATAGGGTGGCATTCCAATGGAACTATGATAACTGTTATTGTAGGCAAACTCTACCAAAGGTAGGTACTTCTCCCACTGGGTTTGATTGTCCATTACATACATCCTAAGCATGTCTTCCATGACTTGATTTACTCTCTCAGTCTTCCCATCTGTTTCAGGATGATAAGCTGTGCTTAATTTCAACTGAGTCCCCAATGATGACTGTAAACTTGTCCAAAATCTAGAAGTGAATCTGGAGTCCCTATCTGAAATGATCTTCTTAGGTATCCCGTGCAAACGGATTACCCCGCTTACAAACCCACGTGCCACCTCAGTGACATCGTAAGTGTCTATAACCCGAATAAAATGAGCACTCTTAAATAAAAACTGTCTCCTTGGAGTTGTGTCAACATTTATTCCCTCAGATTGACCTTTAAGGGTACCAAGGAGAAGATATGTGGTCTCCTACCCAAGCCATCTGCGACCATATTTTCCTTTCCCTTGATGTACGGAATACCCAAATCCGTACTCACTCAAAACTTACTCCATCGCCTTTGCCTGGAATTCATATTTCTTTGAGTGAAGAGATGTTTTGAACTTTGATGGTCTGTCTTAAGTTCAAAGTTTCGCCCCACAAGATAGTACCTCCAAAGTTTCAGAGCTGGCATTACAGCTGCCAACTCTAAATCATGAGTCGTGTGTGACTCTTCGTGTTTCTTCAACTTCCTTGACGCATAGGCTATCACTCCTCCATATTGCATTAGCACGGCTCCCAACCCTTGCTTCGAGGCATCCGTGCAAATTGTGAAGTCATTTTCCATATCTGACACTCGTAGAATTGGCGCACTAGTTAGTAACCTCTTAAGCTCAATGAATGCCCTATCACACTCTTCTATCCATTCATACATGACCCCCTTGCGTTGCAAAGTGGTGATGGGTTTTGCTATTTTTTTAGAATCCTTCTACAAATCTCCGGTAATAACCTGCTAGCCCCATGAAGCTCCTCACCTCATGGGCATTTTTCGACACTGGCCATTCCATAATGGCCTTTACCCTTTCTGGGTCCACGGAGATTCCTTCGCCGGAAATGATATGACCTAAATAGTGGATCTCTTTCTGAAAGAAGGAACACTTCGACAACTTCCCATACAATTTGTTCTCCCTAAGGAAAGACAACACTATTCACAAGTGTTCCTCGTGTTCTCTTTCATTCCTGGAATAGATGAGAATGTCATCCAGAAAAACTTGTACAAATCGATCTAAATACTTATGGGGAAATTTTTTTTTTATCCTTTTTTTTTTTTTTTTGTGACCAAGGATGCTTGGCTCTACTTCTCAAAGAGATGGTGGCCATTAGGAATCAGGCATTACATCATTCTCCCAAACCTATCAAATTGATTACGTCAATCTTTTAACCCATTTCTAGTGGGGGTTTCAACCACCTTGCAATTGCCATTGCTATCAACAGAGAGAGTAGTAGACTGGTTGATAGTATTCCAACACCTGAGCTATTTTGAGACCATCTTGCATTGTTAAATCAACTGGTCAACATAGGGTGATAGCAACTCCTCTCCACATCTAGTATAGAGTGACTGATCAGAACCATATCACTAACTTCTTTACTTCTTCCAAGAGATCTTTAGCCTTGGATGCTAGGGGAGCTTCCTCTACTTTTATCTTCCTACAAGGAGTACTATTATACCCTCAAGGATAGTTTCATTGAMTCCTCTCAACCTAGTCCATTCTCCAAATGGCATTCTTAGAGTTTAACATTCGTGACTATACGATAGTCTACAACACTATAGATTCCCACAAAATGATGATGAATATTAGGATTGTTGCCCTGTTTCCTCAACTCCTTGTCTGTTATCTCCTCTATTTAGTTGGAGAATTTTATTTCCACCTCGTTGTATGCCAGGGGGGATTGTATTTTTGTAGTTTTCATATAATCTTGCAGGGTTTACCTTTATATAGTAAGCCCCCTTTTTGTGGGTTTTCTTTGGTTGGAGATGCTTTGGGCACTTCTTTTACTGTTATTATTGCTGGTTACAGTTTTGAGTCCTATTAACCTATTTTGGCCATTTATGGAAATTAATGTAACTTCTTTCTTTCTTTCTTTCTTTCTTTCTCTACTACGTGCATTGATAAGAGAGCCTCATATGCAAGTGGATTCATTGCCATGATTGTGATAGCCTTGTTTCTCGTTTTTTTTTTTTTTTTTTTCAATAGATGGCAGTTAGCACACTCAAATTAGTGGCAGTAGTATATAGTAAGACCAATGGTAAAACATTTTGATGTTAACATTGACAGCTTGAAAGTTGAAATGATGGGCAAAATCTTTCAGACTAAAAAAAAAACTCTTGAGGCAACCGTTGTTTATCATTTGGAAAAATAGTTGTTATTCTACTTAAATGGCCCGAACCCATTTAATGGGTTGACCACAAAAGAAATTAATGGTTTCAGGAGCAAATATATTGCAGAAGAGTACCGGGTTTTCCCTTTTTAAACTAAAAATAGTATTACTATGCATTCTGTGTATTGAAGAACTTACTCGTAATTATAAGCATTTTTTTTTTTGAAAGTAACAACTGAGAAACACATAAGTCTCAAGTAAATCACTCTTCACTCCAGATAAAAATATATTGCAATGCTTAACATAGTAAAGGCAATAATTTTCACACCCTAAATCAACTATTTGTTGGTTTTAAGGACAGAAATGAAGGAAGCCAATCTTACCAATAGGACAGGCTGTTCAAGACAACCCACCTTAAATAGGTTAGACCTTCACTAGAATGATATAGATTATTATTGAATCCAATGTCACTAGAGACTAAAGATATTAATCATTTATGCACTAGAGACTAGAGATATTAAACACTTAATGCAGATTCATGCTTGCAAAAACCTTCTTAGAATGATTTTAATTAATTTTTTTTTTTTTTAAATATCCAGCATTATCTATGATACTTCAGTATGAATGAGGCGTACTTATTTCAGTTATATTCTGACTTAGGGCAGCATCTGCAAAATTCTGGATTTCAAGTCATAAAGGGAGCAGGCTCGGCTTTAATTATAGGACAGGTTGCAGACAACCCACCTTGAATATGAAATGATTTCTGTTGTGCAGTCTAATTTGCTATTAACTAAATATGAGTTGAAGGTAGATATTGGACATTTACTACCAATTCAAGGTTGAACTGTCCAAGAATAATGTTAACGTGCTCAGTATTTACAAACCTTTAGCGAATGTCAATGATGTTCCAATATTTCTGAATGATTTAGTGCAAAAAYGTGTAATGGATAACATATTATCCRCGGTTACATCTTGTAAATTGTAGTAGATTTGATAAWCTTCTCGCTTAAGGAAGAGTATGTGATTTGATCGATGTTCTATCAGAAAGGAAGCAAACCCTAAGTTTAGGTTACTCCACTACTGAACATATTACAAATGAAAGGATATTCTACAGCATTTAGGTCATAAATTTCTCACATTCCATGATTTCAGCCTACTTTTCTTCCATCAACGAGAGGAATATAATAATAATCATTATTATATATAACGCGGAATATAACAAATATAATGGCGGAATATAATGCTAATCATTAAAATATATATAATGTTAATCTTATATAACGCTAATTAACCCTAGTGGAATTTAAATGGCTGAATATAACATTAATACAAATTTTGAATTGGTCGTGCGGGCTAAGTTGGCAGCGTGGGCTCACATGTAGCCCACGTGTCCCTCACTCCTATTTGTCGGAATAAACTATCGGCCTCCACCTTTAAACCCTAAACTCCCTTTTCTCTCCTTCATTCGCTGTGGTTACTTGTGCAGGGAGGCGTGAGAGAGTATGGCCGCCATGGCTTCTTCTCATGGCTTCTCCTCCTCGTTAATGGCTGGTTTAAACTGCGCAAAGTACCTTTCCCTCGTTGTGTTGTTTGGTGTTGGCACTGGCTCTTTGCTGCAGACCGGTGTTTGGAATGACCCTTGCGGGTTCCTACCTTATGAATGGGTTAAGTTATCCCGATCTCTACTGCGTTTTGCTTCTCAGGGTTTTCTTTATCTTTTTTGATCCACTCTGAGGTTGAAACTGCGATGTTGGTGGTTTTATCTGTATTTCTGTGGTGAAATTAGTTCGGTTAATATTTAATTAGGGTTTTTTTGTTCCTGCCCTTACCTTTCTAGTAATTGCAGTGAATATTAGCCGAACGAATGGAATTGTTCTGAGCTAAATGGATCAGATCGGTGAACTTCGAAATCCGTGCTTCTTGCTACGAAAAATTACTCTCTGCTTGTAAATATAGATTTTTTGTTTTTGTTTTCTGTCATATTATGCTCTAAGATGATTCTTCTTGAAGGATTGTGCAGTTGTATTTGCCGTGTTTCTTTCCTTGACTCTGTGCATAGTTCTTGCGCACTAGTCTTTGGCTTGTGTGTTTGCTGTTGGTGTATTGAACGGTGCTTTGGTGTGTTGGCTGCACACTTGTGCTTGGCACTGGCATTTGGTGTTTGCGTTGGCGCTGCTTTGTGTGTTTGTTGTTGGTGTATTGAGCGGTGCTTTGGTGTGTTGGCTGCACACTTGTGCTTGGCACTGGCGTTTGGTGTTGGCGTTGTGTTGGCTTGTGTGTTTGTTGCTGGTTTATGGAGTGGTGCTAGCGCGCGCTTGTATGTTTGTTCATGTACTGATGGAGGAGGAAGAACAGCTGGAAGATGGATTTAACAGGCAGATATACAGAGAACGGTTGCTATGCTCTGCATCAAATCAAAACAAGTCAGTCTATTTATCATTCAATCTCTGGCCCTGAAGAGGAGAGCCTTAAGACATACGCGGTTAATGTCCACCCATCCTGGCACTGGGATGACGGTCGTGTCGTACACATACGCGGTTAATGTCCACCCATCCTGGCACTGGGATGACGGCCGTGTCGTACACATACACGGTTAATGTCCATCCATACTGGAACTGGGATGTCGGCCATTTCTTTCCAGGTTAGGGTTAGGAATTTTAATCCATAAATTTACTTTACTTATTAGCTATACGAATTTTTGTTTTTGTGAAACCTTGTTAATTAGGGTTTTCTAGCTAGGTTAGGATAATATATATTATATTATTTTTCTAAAACTTCAAGAAATTGTTCAAATTAGTGTTTGCATTATATTATTTTTCCAAAATTTCAAAAAAAATTATTTAAATTAGTGTTTTCAGTGAGCTTCTAGTGCAGGGTAATGATAGAGATTCTTGTATCTCTACTCCTGGCTGTAGGAAATTTGGAGTAAATGTATGTACCTAAGGCGGAGAACCTGAATGGACCAGCTGAAAGGGAAGGAATGGACTAAACAAACTAAGTACAACGCATTGGATGGATATATGGACGCGACCTAAGCTATTCAACTCAACTACAGCTGCATCAAATGAAATGTAAGCTGGAAGCAATTTTGAGATTTTTTTTTTTTTTTGCTTTAAGTGTCTGATGTGAGGGCTATTTTTTTTTGAAAGATCAGATGCTTTTAAGGCTTGGAGTTACATGTAGAAAAGTATGGAGAACCCTAAGCTCGATTTTGACAATATTATCAACAGCACAACAACTGTTCAGATAGAGATAGACTGTTCAGATAGAGATAGCAACGACTCTCCTGGTCATCAATATCTTGCGGAATYGGGAACGACAGAACACATATTATATATTTTACACATATTTCTACTTATCTCACCTATTTCATTACTTTTCTCTTCACTTATTTACCTCTTCATTATATTTATTTCCAATATTTATGTATTTTTGCTTTTACTTTGATTTTATCCTTGTTAGTTTTCACTTTTTATACTCACTATTATTATTTAATCCTTTATTACTTATTTTCTTACTCTTCCTTATTTTATTTTATTTTATTCTATTTATTTACCACTTTTATCATTTTCTTAATATTCTATTTACGGTCTAATGCCATTTCTCATGTTTCCTTTGCAGGAGTTCAGCGTGGCTGGAGTTTTTCTCAAGAGAATGTACAAATAAAAACTAACTGTACAAATAAGACTACCCCTTATTTAGGCCCTCGGTTCCAGATTTGAACCAGGGCTCTAATACCAAATGTAATGCCAATATATATATATCTAAACATCCTAATCCTCTTAAGCAATTTATTTATTAACTAAGACAATACCTATTCAGCATAATATTGATATTCCTACCAGCGACTTCAACAATTTAAATTCATCAAATATTAACGAATTCATAGTAGAATAAATAAATGCATAATTTAACAGGATTACCTGGTCCTGATGCTAATCTGCGTTGCCAGCTGCCTTGTTGTTATGCTGCTCTCTTGCTACCTGCTACACAGTCCATTCTTGTTGCAAACACAGAAAAATAATTGCCCAAAACTATTTTCCACCCTGCCAACTAGGAAAACGACCTAGCTCCAGGATATCTACGGATATCCTGGCCCTCTGAGCCCAAAACCTCTAGCAACTCGGTGCCTTCCTGATCAATAGGTCACAACCAGATCTGAGCACACCAATCTCACATCCCCTCTCGGCTCTCTTCCCATAGCAAGAAAAAATTCTCTTGTAGAATACCCCCCTCCAACTCCTTCCTTCCTGCCTTATCCCCCCCCTTCACCGACACTCCACCTTGCATTAAATTCCTTATCCCTCCATTTAATTACCCTTATCCATTCACATTAATTCCTTTATCTCCTCGGAATCCTTATGTGATCCCTTCTTGTATACGTAACTTGATTTAAATGTTATATTTTATTCTCCTCCCTTTTATTTAATACTTAATTAATTAATGAATTAATTAATATTTAAATGAATCATTAACCATCATGACTAACTCATTAATAATAATCAATTAGAAATGTTATTTTAATACATAATTATAGTTTAGATAAAATTTTAGGATTACATTATTAAATTAATTATAATTTATAATCAAGGGTCGTTACACAATGCCAAAGAATGGTATGATAACCTCCCCGAGGCCAACATCACAACTATGGAGCAATTTGAGAAAGTTTTTCTCAAGAGATGGGGTATCCAACAAGAAGACATCCCAGTACTATTAGAAGAACTCAAGCACATAAGACAAGTTGAGGATGAAACTATCAGAGACTTCCAAATTAGATTTGAGAACATGCTATATCATATTCTTGAGAGTCATCATCCCGAGGAGAGATACCTGGTCCATAACTTTACTCGTGCACTTTTGGGATATCTGAGTTTCCCTCTTGATAAAATAACCCCAAGGATGCTCGATGAAGCTTACTACATGGCTGCAGTGATTGAGGAGAATATATCCTCGTTTGATATAGGATGCCTCTTCACCTTAAGTACTCTCAATGGAGAAAATTTGTTTACCCTTGAGAGATTCATCATTGATCTCCAAGAAGAAGGGGAACAAACCATAGATCGACGAGGGATTGCTAAAGAAATAGTTGAGGAGCCGAAACCCAATAACAAAGTATCAACATGCCCTCTTACTCTTGATGAAGTGATTCACAAGCCTTCTCCACCTGCACAACAACAACATGATAAGGTTAGTTTCTTTCCTTTTCAGGATTTTGATGATACCTTATTCCATGATTCAGATAGTGATGGAGAAATGGAATCCCCGAATGAAGAGCATCTTCCTTGTTGCACGACCAAAGAAGAAAGGGATACTCATGAGGATAAGAAAGTAATGCATGTTAAAGATATCCAAGTCCTCGAAGCTCCTACACAAGAAGAAAAAGTAAGTTACCTCCTCTCCAAAATTTCAATGATTGTCTACTTTATGATTTGGGAAAAGAAGAGGAAATGGGTGAGCTTTTGAATGTTTTGAACCCTCGATGTTATGATACTGATACCGACATAGTTGATTTTGATGAGTTCATACATGTTGGGAGACGTAGGTGGGATGCAGTTGGTTATGATATGGATCCTATATATGACATAAAGAGTCATCTCCAAGTGTTTCCTTTGCAATTATCACAACAAGCTATTGACCAGTGGCAACAAAGAGATGAGATTTTTACCGATGCTCCCCAAAAACCCAAGGTTGACCAAGTACAATATTTGTCTAATGATTTTCGGTCTTACCTTGAGGCCTTTGATGAGTACTCCTCCGAGCACTTAGATTTACCCCATGAAGATGACTATCAACCACCGCTATGCTCGAATTTCGATAGGAGTAAGAATATTGTTTGCCTAAGGAAGGATTCTGATGACCTTTTTCCCCAGCTACCTATTATTACCTTACCTTGTTGTATCATCAAAGGTGTAGTTGGGAATTATACCTTTTTCATTGAGTTTCCTGTGAAGAAAACCCGAGAATCCAAGGATTGGTTGAAAACTACAGATTTCAGTCTACATCTCATTTTTTCAACTTTCCCTTGAGAGTTTGCTAGTCGTCTGCTAGATCTTTGTAAATCCTCTCCCAGGCCTCAGGGCATGAGAAAGTCCTAGGTAGCCAGTCTATAGACCTTTTGAGCTAGTCTTCTGAACCATGGACTCTTCATGATCCCTTCCAGAGGTGGATTGAGTACTTTCCTCAGAGTTGGACTTGGCAGGATTTTATCCCTCCCACCTGCCTCCATGAGTTAGACTTTGAGATTTCCAATGATATGATATATATTCTAACTCATGACATTTTTGTGCTTGATTTATCACTATTTTGGTTTATGATGAAGCATAAAGGCAGGTATCATGGGAAATTGCTATATTGGCTACACTGGTCGTTTGCCTACATCGAACATCCAACCAACATGTAAGTAAAGGTATGTACTTTGCTTTACATTCTCATTTTGATCGTTTTACTTTAGTATATATACATATATATGTATGATGGGGTGGCATTACCACCCCAATTTTGTTATTGATACTTCTATCGAGATTGAGTAGGTCTACAGGTTATGCCAGAGATAATGAGGTTCTCATGCGCTCTATGGTGAGCACATGTCCCCGAGTTGGAGCCAGATGTTATCCCCGCTTTTTAGGGATAACTAGGAGATCATGTCTCGAGGCCCACAGGTCCTAGACATGGAGTACCAAGAGAAGGATTGACCTAAGCATGGCCCTGGAGGGCCCATCTTTTTCTCCCATCAACTTTTGTCTTGACAACAACAACAACATCCATCACCATCAGATTGGTCCTGTATCAGAAGAGGTTCTTACTCCATGAGGTAATTGGTCCAGGTATCATTGTATGTGTCACTTTTGATCATTGAAACCTTTAAATATATGCATATGATTCCTCTTATCTCTAACAACTTTTTGGAACTTACATTTGCTCACTTGACCATATTTGGGGGGATTGACAGGGTGCCCTAGCAAGCCTATGTCTGTAGTTTTTGGTTTTCCATTGGGGGGATTTCTGAAAATCCATCATCTACTCCCATCATAACACCAATATTACATCTTGTTTCCCGCTCACCTATCCCATTCCCCTTTCCCAGGAATTGGGTTGACCTATTTCAGGACTGCACCTTACCTCATGGGAAGAAGGGGATAAAGGCCCAGAAGGTAAAAGAAAGATGGTAAAAGATAAAAGCCTAAGAATAAACCTTGAGATGCTTTGCCCAGGGATTCATGAGAAAGAAATAAAAAGCTTCTCAGCAAGAAACAAGAGGGACCCAAAAAAATAATAAAACAAGACCTAATAAGAGGATAGGGGGTCTCATCACGAGCCAACCTATTAGGTTCATGGGTATCTAATAGTATGACATTGCCACCAACTGGTTACCACGCCAGGGCAGTGACTCTTGGTTGCATGGCCAAGGTAAAGGGGGTCTCATCACGAGCCAACCTTCTCATTTCTGCAAAAGTACTTGTGGGTAACGCTGTCAGCTCTGGTCACCATGCCAAGGCAGTGTCCCCTGATTATCTCTTGAAAAAAAAACAAATAAAAGAATAAAAAGAATAAAGGCAAGAATGGGCTTAAAAAAAAATGCATCCATGATAGGGACAACTCGCCTTCTACAAAGGCACCCACAGGTAACACGTTGCATCCTTGGCCCTTACTGCACCCACATGCTTGGACATCCCCTGACCACATCATCCACTTACATGGCTTGGATGAGGTCTCTCTGGGAACTTTTCTTTTTCTATGGACACTAGCCCAATAGGAAGCTTTTTCCTTTTCCCCAAACTTGTATTGCAGGCTTGTGTAACGTCTTTGAGCTATTGATTGATGTATTAGGGATTTTATGCATGTGTTTAATAATATTAATGATGAAATGTGATTGACATTTCCATGATCCCTGTGACTGATGAGCCCATGGAGGGTGTAGCCTTTGATGTGCAGGACCATACCCGACGGACATGTACCATTTGGACTGGTACACTTGGGGAGATGATTAGCTCAGAGATCCATGGGGCTGAAGAGCCCACCAGATGGATGCTAAGACTCCATCAAGGGGCAAAGATAGGGCAGAGGTTGATCAGAGTCTTTGCACCAGAGAAGAAGAGGACATTCCACCAGAGGCACCCCGACATAGATTAGCCTAGGGGGTTGAGCCCTTTTTATTGAGACATTGGCCTTGGAAGGCCTAGGACGTCACATTTGATGACCATGACATCATCCAACCTATTGGACATTTTTTGAGGCAGACTGGGCAGTAGTGGCACATGTGGCATGTTGGAGAATCCCCTGGAGGGCTAACGTTTTGCTCCAAGATGTTTCATTTGCCCTAGAAAGGGATAGCGCCTCTCTTAGAGGGGATTTTACTCTTTTTTTTTCTTAATTAGGGTTTTTACTTTACAATTTAATGTAAAACAATATGATTTTGATAATTTGTCCTTGTCAGCCTTTTACCTGACCTAAAATGTGAAATTAGGTCAAGGTTTTGTATAAATGAGAGATTTTCACTCTCATTTTTTCATCATAACTTACTCACCACTTGGTGAGGTCTGAAATTTGCGCCCTATCTTGGGTTATTGGCTGATTTAAGGACGCTCACTTGTTGAAGGAAGACATTTTTTGGCATATTTTGGCATTTCTCTTGAAGGAAGGTGTTACAACTAGGGTTTGCATGGTTATTTCTTGATGAATTGTAAGTATTTTTTTTGCAGCAACTTCTTGAATGAATGGTTGTAGTCTAATATATTGCATATGTTTATAAATTTTGTTGAATCAAAACCCTAGGTGACAAGCACACAAGTAGGTCCTTGTCTCATGTCCCCTGATAGAGAAATTTTTCAGCCATTGAAGAAGAAAAAGAGAGCCTAGCTGTAGCTACACTCCTTTTTCTTCCTCTCCTTTGCTAGCCGTACCATTTATAATTCAAGAGGAAGAAAACATCCCAGGCCTAGGTTATCTACACTTAGGTCCATTTTTCTTTTAGGGTTTAATGAAAGGGCCTTGTTACAGCAACACTCTCCCTCATTAAGCCTTCTTGTCTTGATTTTGTGCTTCATATGAGCTAGCCATTTTTCCAAGTTGACCTAAGGAAGGATGAGAGAGCATGAGGTCTTGCTGTAGCAACACCGGAGTGAGCCTCTCTCCCCTAGGGTTTTGATTTTCAGGCCTTGCCTTAGCAACACCTCAAAACTTCTCCCTCTAGTCCTTAGTCATTGTCTCCTTCAAATCCTGTGTCCTTCATTATTGACTCCATTTAACCCTAAAGGCACTGATCTTGGGACGATGAAGATTCTAAAAAAGAAAAAAGAAGTTGGGATGGTGAAGATTCTAAAAAAGAGAAATGAAGATGATGTACAAATCCACCCATCCCAGCAAGAAGTTTTTATGGCAGAAGCCCACCCACCTCCCTCAGTACAATACACCAGGGTTGTTTAGGGAATGACCAAATGCAAAGTCAGAAAATACAGGGAGGGAGATTTGGTCTAGATGTGGGATAATAAAAAAGGAGAGCCAACTAACGTAAAAGGAAGCATGCAATCATGGCTCAAACCCTTCAAAGTCGGAATGGAATCAGTTGATAACTCATACTACTTGTCCACTTTGGAAGGAAGAAGACGTCCATTTCCTATCAGTGGGCGCCTCCTCAAACCCCACCAAGGTGGTGGGACCTGACTCCACAGGTAAGTATAGGTAGGTAGGCATATTTCCATGTATTATACCATTTGTATTTCATGATAGTTTGTTTCCTCACTTGCATTATTGATTGCTTTATTTCAGTCATATTTATATACTATATTTGCGGGGTGGCAATACCACCCCACCTTGTTACTAATGCTATTTTCAAGTATGAGAAGGTCTGCAGGTTATGCCAGAGATGATGAGGTTCTCATGCGCTCTATGGTGAGCACATGTCCCCAAGTTGGAGCCAGATGTTATCCCCAATTTCTAGGGATAACTAGGAGATCATGTATCGAGGCCCACAGGTCCTAAACATGGAGTACCGAGAGTAGGATTGACCTAAGCATGGCCCCGGAGGGACCATTTTTTTTTCTTCTTCGCCAGATTTGTCCTGTCAGCAGCAGCAACAGCCATCACCTTCGGCTTGGACCTGTGTCAGAGAAGACTCTTGCTCCATGAGGTAATCAATCCAGGTATCATGGTATGTGTCATATTTGATCATTATAACTTTTAGACATATGCATCAGATTCCTTTTATTTCTGATGACTGCTTGGACCTTACATTAACCCACTTGACCATGGTTGGGGGAAAAGACAGGGTACCCTAGTAATCTTGTACCCATAGGCTTTGGTTTTTCACTGGGGGATTTTGAAGGGCCATCGTCCGCTCCCATCATATCATCACTCTTACATCTTATCTCCCACTCATCTGCCCCTTTCCCCTAGTTCGGAAATACATCTTATCTCGTGGGAAGAAGGGGCTAAAGGCCCAGAAGGTAAAAGCAACTGGTAAAAGATAAAATCCATAAGAATAAAACCTAGAGATGCCTCACCCAGGGATCCCCGAGAAGGCAATAAAAACCCTCTCAGTAAGAAATAAGAGGGGCCCAAAGAAAAATAACAAAACAAGACCTAGCCAAGAGGATGGGGGGTATCATCACGAGCCAGCCCATTATGTTCATGGGTACCTAGCAGTGTGACATTGCCATTATCTGGTTACCATGCCAGGGAAATGGCCTTTGGTTTCATGGCCAGGGGAGAGGGGGTCTCATCACGAGCCAACCTCGTCATTTCTGTAAAAGTACTTGTGGGTAACACTGTCAGCTCTGGTCACCACGCCAAGACAGTGTCCTCTAGTTAGACCTTGAGATAAATAAGAAAAGCAATAAAGAAAAGAAAGAATAAAGGAAATAAAGGGCTTGGAAAGAATTACATCCATGACAGGTATAGCTCACCTTCTACAAAGGCACCCACAGGTATTATCACCCCTGTCTTTCACTCTACCTGTATGTCTGGACATCCCTTGACCACATCACCTCGTGTTACATGTCTTGGATGATATTCTCTGGAAACTTTCCTTCTCCTATGGATGTTGGCCCAATAGAGTATTTTGTCTGTTTCTTTGTTTTTGTATAGTAGGTCAGTGTAACGTATTTGAGCTATTGGATGATTCATCAAGGGTTTTATGCATGTGTTTGATAAATTTAATGATGAAATATGATTGACATTTCTATGATCCCTTTGACTGATGAGCCCATGGAGGGAAAAGTTTTTGATGTGCAGGACCACACCCGATGGACAGGTTCCAGTGGACCGGTACACATGGGGAGATGATTAGTTCGGACCTCCATGGGGATGAAGAGCCCATCAGATGGTTGTTGGCATCCCTTCAGGGGCAGAGACAGGACAATGATTGGATGAGCCTTTTCACCTGAGAAGAAGAAGGACGTTCCATCTGGGACACTTTGGCTGAGCCCAACCCAGGGGGGTTGATCCACTTCAGGTGGAACGTTACCTTTTGATGGCCTAGGACGCCTCCTAGGAGCCACTGACGTCATCTTCAACGTATGGCAATCAGACAGGGCAGTTGGCATGTGTGGCAGGGTTTGGAGGCCTAAAAAGGGCCAACATTTTGTCATTTGTGTTGTATTTTACCCTAAAGAAGGCCAACGTCTCCCTCAGGAGGGCTTGACGTCATGCTTATGCTCATTTAGGGCTTTTAATTTAACATTTTAATGTAAAAACAGTATGATTTGGGTTTGTAGCCTTGTCGGCTATTTTTAATGACCTAAATTTAATTGTAGGTCATGAAACAGTATATATTGAGGATGTTTTCCCCTTATTTGAACAAAAACACAACAAATCACACTTGTGAGGTCTGATTTTTGCGCTCTTATTGGGTATTTGGTATTTAAAAGTGAGGCTCACTTGTTGATGGCAGGCTTTTCTTGGCATATTTTGGCATTTATCTTGAGGAAGGTTTACAACTAGGATTTGCACATGCTTTTCTTCATGATATGTAAGTGTTTTTCCTGCAAAACTTATTGATTGAATGGTTGTAGGTTAGTATTCTTGCATTAACTTATAAATTTGTTGATTTTAAAACCCTAGGTGACAAGCACACAAGTAGGTCCTTGTCATATATCCCCTTGGAGAGAAATATTCAGCCATTGAAGGAGGAAGATAGAGCCTAGCCTTTGCTACACTCATCTAACTTCTTCCCTTATGCTAGTCTTTGATTTTAAAGGTTAAAAGGAGGGTGACGTCCTAGGCCTAGGTTATCTACACCTAGGGCTGTCCATATTTTAGGGTTTAGTGATAGAGCCTTGTCTTTACAACACTCTCCCTCATTAAATCCTCTTGTTTTAACCCTCTTCTTATGCTAGCAGTTTTCCAAGTTTGACCTAAAGAAGGAGGAAAGAGCATGAGGCCTTGCTTAAGCAACACTGGAGTGAGCCTCTTTCCCTAGGGTTTTGATTCTAGGGCCCTGCCATTGCAGCACTCTAGAACCCTTCCCTCTTGTCTTTAGCCTATTACCCCTTCAACTTAGCGTCCTCTCCTTTATTGACTCCATATACCCTTAGGCACTGATCTTAGGCACACAACGTTGAGGTCATAATGTCCAAAACAAACTCTCAAAACTTTAATTCTTGAAACCCTAACTAACAAACTAACCCTAATTAGGCTGACGTCACAGTTGGTTATCTCATCTTGACGTAGCAAATGTTGAATATAGGAAATTAGATGATGGTTGAAAGCATTTATTGAGTGAATGGGTGATTGGATATGTTGTTTGCTGCATCATCTCAATAGCTATTGGTGATGATATTCTTATATTGACAAAACGTTGAAATCATCAATATCTATTGTTTCATTTCTTATATATTATTGTCATATAGTCATATGAAGTACTAACCCACTGATTTATAGCCTGCATATATATATTGTATTGTTGTTGTCTTGTTTCGGGCAGGTGTTTTCATTTGGGCATACACATCATTTATTGGCTGATTAGCCGGATTATCTGACCTCGGGTGGTAACCTGTGAAGGGGAAACTTTACCTTGACTCTTATACTTCAGCCTCTTCAAAACCCCAGGTTGCCAGGGATGTCTCCCTTGGGTTAACCTCCCTAAATAGAAAGAACCTCCCCATTGAGGTGACATTGGGTGGGGAAGGTTCATGTTACGCCAGTTTGGCCTTTAGCCTTTAGCCTTTTGACCTAGCTACAAACTGTGCGATAACATGCTTGAGTCGCGGAATTGCACGAGGTATAGCGCATGGGCTCATTTCTTATCACCAAAGTCGCGAAATGATTATCCCTTTCGCGATTTCGATTACGAAGACTTCAAAGGACAAAGGGTTTCTCTCTTCCACTACATTTTGAAACCCCGAAATGTGAAATGTAAAAGCCACCCAGGAGCCTTTCGGTATTTCAGCTATCAGGATCTCAAGAGACAAAGGGGTCATTCCTCCACTGCATCAGGAATCCCCGAAACCCAAAACGTGAAATGCGAGAAGTTCCCATGAGCCATTTCGACATTTCAGCTATCGGGACTTCAAAGGACAAAGGAGTCGCTCCTCCACTGCATCGGGAATCCCCGAAACCTGAAGCGCGAAATGTAAAATCCACCCAGGAGCCTTTCGGTATTTCGGCTTCCAGGATGTCAAGAGATAAAGGGTCGTCCCTCCATTGCATCGGGAATCGCTGAAACCCGAAGCGCGAAATGTAAAATCCACCCAGGAGCCTTTCGGTATTTTGGCTACCGGGATGTCAAGAGACAAAGGGTCGTCCCTCCACTGCATTGGGAATCGCCGAAACCCAAAACGCAAAATGTAAAAGATGCCCGGGAGCCATTTTGACATTTCGGCTACTAGGACATCAAAGAACAAAGGAGTAGCTCCTCCACTGCATCGGGAATCGCCGAAACCCAAAACACAAAATGTAAAAGCGCCCGGAACCCATTTCAACATTTCAACTATTGGGACATCAAAGAACAAAGGGTTGTTTTTTGTGTTTTCAGTCTCGGCCACCCTCCATGGAAGAAGCAGTTAATGAATATTGAGCAGGTGGTTGAGACCTCAGCTCAACTAATAAATGGAGGGCATGAAAAAGGCCTGGACAAATCAGCCCATGGTACCCTTGTATGCAGGTCCCCCTGCAAGAGCCATGCTGAGTTAAGATGGCGTCTGACGAAGGAGTTTCTTCTGGGTTTGACTAAGGAGCCTGCACACGCTAATTTGGACTTTAATGTCTCAGCTACCTTCCTGCTGCGAAGGTGGAAAATTTCCCTAAGTATATATACTCAGTTTTTGTATTTCTGTAAGGATCGATGGTAGAGAGAAGCTCCCGACTGTAACTTTAACAAAGCCTCTGGTTCTCTATTTATAGACTGATATTTTGAGATTTCTTTTTTAATGGTAGCCAACCTTCTCCTTCCCTTTTTCCTCTGAATATTAAGCCCAAGCATGGATGATCCAGTCAGGTGTTGCTATAACTATATGATGTACGTTTGATTGTATTTGTTCTACAACATTTTAGGTTTACTTTGAAGTTTCTCAGGTTTGAGAGGATCTCATACCTGAGACTTTTCCCCTTTCTTTCCCTCCACTTACTCACCACTATGCAAAATTACCAGCCCAAGTTAGATCAAGACCTCACATGTATTTACTGTTCCAACCCAGTTTTCTGAGTTAAATGATATCATTTTGAGTTTTCTTCCATTTGATCACCCTCTATCAACAAATTGTGACATAAACTGATGGGCCTCGGGCTCACTCCTGCTGCAATCCAGGAGTGACCTCTGACGCCAACATCAGGGATCTGAGTATTGAGCGGAATAGAGGCATCGGGAAAATACTTGATACTTACTTGTTCATCGACCGTCGAAACGTCGATTTCCTTTTGCAAGGATCCTTCCTTTGCCTCATCTGATTCTAATTTGTCCTTCAGATTATGTACTTGGGTTTCCATTGCATCGAGCCTCTTTATGTCAGGAAAATTTTTGATCTCTATTTCCTCTTGTGGGATATCCTGGGTTTGGACCTCGGGAGCAGGAGAAGAAGTCTTCTCAGATCCCTTTTCTTCTTGGACATGCACAGGGGTCCTGCGATATGCCTTTGAGGTTTCAGCATCACTATATATATTTATAAACTCGCTCAAAGGATTAGGCGCACTTGTTTCTACTGATACTCAGCCTGCCTCTGGTTGAGTCTATACTCCTACCGATGATCTAGCCAGTGGCATTGTTGATTTAGGGTTATCTGACTCGTTGATGTTATCAAGGTTCGTGAGATCAAGGCCGCTTGACCCCACTGGGCTTTCCTCTAGGTTATCGGTTGGAGGCCTCGTCCATCTGATGAGGTTTGGGTTATCATGCATCTGCTTCATTAACAGTTGGTCTTGTTGATACATGAGTCCCCCCATCCCATGTACAACTTGAACCTCAAATAAATTCCTATCTTGTGCCGGGGTTACCTGGGGAATCTCCATTGTTTCGGTGGCTTCTTGAGGAGTTTCCACTGCTTCGACTGATTCAAGTGTTATCCTTTCTTCACTGGCCCTGAGGATTTTTTGATTCGATTGTTCCAAGACTGTTTCTTTCTCATCCCAACTCATGGCATTAAACCTGGTTTCTTTAGGGTAAACCATCCTAGCCGCCACCTCATCCCATCTTTGAGCATTTTCGGTGAAGATGTCATCCTCAAACCTGTCGTGGGCATATGGCCAGCAAGATGATACTTGTTGCGCGTGCTTCAGGAACAGGCCCTGGGGTTGTGCTTGCGAAAATGACCAGTCTGGAATCAGAACTCCAATTGGCTTAACCCTTCTTGCTTGGCCTGCGCGGTGTCCTTTACCATGTAGAAACCAATATGGAACCCATAGGGTATGAAGGCCCGCTTCTTATCCTTTACCAAAGTAGAAATATAACCTTACAGGATGGTTTGATAATAGATTTCCCCTACCACTAGTCGATCGGGGACATATACAGGTAATAGATGGGGTTCTCCGGTGGTGTTGAAAACCCTGATGTAAGTATCGCGCTCATCTAGATACCAATGGCCAACTTTCGATACAACCTTTTTGGCTGCATCCTGTTAAGGTTTAAGCTATTATTAGAGTTCTTTCCATTTCAATAGATAACAATAGCATAAGATAGCATCACTGAGAAATACACAATCACAAGAGACACATCATTTATCCTAGGAAACCCTCATGGGGCAGAAAACCCAACAAAACTTCCTTAATATAGATAGCCAATACAATGCCAAGAGATAACTCAAACAAGTACAAAAAGTCCTCTCCCAAAGATGCGCCTCTCTCTCTCTCTTCTCCAACTGCAACTACAAAACTTGTCTCTCAATGAACAAGTGAGTGTGTGTCTAAGTGAGGCACTAGCCTCCTTATTTATACAAGTCTGGCACGTGTGGAAGTGTCTTTTCACTGGCAGGGCTGACTTCTTCTTCTGGGTGGTTATAACCACCTTTATTATATTTCGGGGCTTCTTTAATATATTTTGGGGCCGAATTCTCTTTCTGCCTATTACAATTACATTATGACCAATCCGCAAAAGGGGATTTAGTCCTTTACAGTAGATGACATGATCAATCCACAATGGGGATTGATCCAATGAATAATATATCAAATAATAATTAGAATACACTTTGCAGTTACATTATTTCAACACTCCCCCTTAACAAGAAGGGTATTCTTCAACAACATTAGAGGAGAGAGAGGTATGCATCATCAACAACATCAGGAAGACAACATCATCAATATCATCTTGGAACACTGACTGGCGTATCTATAAATCATCGGAATTTTTCTCATCAGTAGCATCATCATTCTCAAAGGAATGAAATCATCATCTGCATCAATATGGATTAGTATAAAACTAATACATCATCATCACAGCACGAGGCTGGCTCATCATCATAATACTGGACTAGCTTTATGTCACAACTGTCAACATGGAAGCACAGTACTCGTCTTGCTTTACATCACAACAATCAAGCTGGAAGCAAAATACTCGTCTTGCTTTACGTCACAACAATCAAGCTGGAAGCAAGATACTAGACTTCCTTTACGTCACAACTATCAAGTTGGAAGCACAATACTAGTCTCATCTCATTGTCTTGCTTTACGTCATAGCAATAAAGCTGGAAGCAAGATACTAGACTGGCTTTACATCACAACTATCAAGTTGGAAGCACAATACTAGTCTCATCTCATCGTCTTGCTTTACATCACAACAATCAAGATGGAAGCAAGATACTAGACTAGATTTACATCATAGCTATCAAGCTGGAAGCACAGTACTAGTCACATCTCATCTCATTGTCTTTCTTTATGTCACAACAATCAAGGTGGAAGCAAGATACTAGAATGGCTTTACGTCACAACTATCAAGTGGGAAGCACAATACTATTCACATCTCATCTCATCACTACTCCCCCTTTCAAGGAAGGTCCTTTTGGACTATACCAAGATTATCTTGAAAGTGCTCAAATTTTACATGAGATAGAGGCTTTGTCAACACATCAACAACCTGTTCATCAATACTAATGTATTGGAGCTTTAAGGCTCCTCTCTGCACCATGTCACGGATGTAATGATAACGAATCTCTATGTGCTTCAACCTGTCATGGAATACATGATTCTCTGTCATCTTTATGTAGCCCTGGTTGTCACATAGGATCGTGGTTGCTTCCATCTCTAGGTCAAATAGGTCGGTCAACAACTTTCGAAGCCATATAGCTTCGCAATTGGCAAAACATGCAACAATGTATTATGCTTCTGTTGTGTTGAGAGAAATGCTGGATTGCTTCCTACTCTGCCATGAGATCATGGCTGATCCCAAACTAAAACAACATCCTAAAGTGCTTTTCCTGTCAGAAACACTTCCTGCCCAATCTGAATCAGTGTACCCAATCAATGTGAAATCATGATCTCCATCATAACTGAGACCACAATCTAATGTACCCTTAAGGTACCTCATCACATGTTTTTCAACCACTAGGTGAACATGTATGGGTTCTACTAGAAACTGACTCAAGGTGTTCATGACAAAACAAATATCTGGTCTGGTGTTTGTGAGGTACATCAACGATCCAATAATCTGTCTATACAGCGTGGCATCAATCAATTCTGATGAAGTATCGACCAACAGCTTCAACTTCATTTCCATGGGTGTATTCATGGACTTGCACTCTAACATGTCGAATCTCTTCAGGATTTCGATTGCATACTTCCCTTGGTTAAGGAATATCCTCTCCGGACTCTGCCATACCTCAAGACCTAAGAAATAATTCATTAGGCCAAGGTCTTTCATCTCAAATTCTGAGGCGAGCCTCTTATTACATTTAGTGATGATATTTTCTTCTCTAGTTAAGAATAAGTCATCCACATACAACAATAATATCATTGGCTCATCGTTCATAACCTTGAAGTAGAGGTTAGAGTCTTCTTTACTCTTGGTAAATCCCAATCTCATTAGAAAGTTGTCTATCCGGCCATACCAAGCTCTAGGAGCTTGCTTCAATCCGTACAAGGCTTTCTTCAACTTGCAGACATGAGACTTCATGTCTTCAAATTCAAATCCTTGAGGTTTCTCTATATACACTTCTTCTTCGATGACACCATTTAGAAAGGTTGTCTTTACGTCCCTCTGGTGTAATTTCCACTTCATCTTAGCTGCAAGGGCTATGATGGTTCTGATCGAAGTGTATCTGGCTACAAGAGCGAATGCCTCTTCATAGTCAATGCCTTCATTTTGAGAAAAGCCACGGGCGAAAAATATTTCCTTATACTTCTCAATACTTCCATCAGAAACATGTTTTATTTGGAAGAGCCATTTGGAAGATACCACATCCTTTCTCTTTGGTTTGGGAACTATTTTCTACACATCATTTTTTATTATGGATTAGTATTCCTCTGTCATGGCATCTTCCCTTTCTTTCTTCTGAATGGATTCTTCAAAGCAGGTAGGCTCCTCTAGGAGATCATACATCAAATCCATAAAACTGGAGAATGGCTTAGGTCTCTTCACATGTCTCATGGTTCCTTCAGGAACACCATATTTATCTCCATCTTGAATAAGCTCTCTAGCCCAAGATGGCTTTCTTTTATGGGAGATTGTCATCTGAGGAGGTTCTTGAAATTCTACTACGTCATGATCTTCTAGAATTTTCTCATCAGGGGAAGTTACAACTTCCCTCACCGGTTCAACAACTCTGGGAACCTCCCTCACTGATTCTGCAACTCTGGGGATTACGGGTTCCTCTTCATATACCTCTTCAAGCTGGAATTTTCTCGATTTATTGAGCACTACATATTCATCAAAAGTCACATCCCTACTAATCTCAATGTGACGGTGACCTAGTATATACATCCTGAAGGCCTTGGAGACCTCACAATATCCCACAAATATTCCCTTCTTTCCTGAGGGTTCCAACTTGTTTCTTTTCTCTTTCAGTATATGTATAAATACTGGGCAGCCAAATATTTTGAGATGGATTACCTCTGGCTTCTTTCCGGTGAACATCTCTCCCGGGGTCTTGAACCCAAGTGCACTATGGGACAATCGATTTTGCACATATTCGGTTGTCATTGTTGCTTCTGCCCATAAGCACATAGGAAGATCTTGATCATGGATCATGGTCTACACGGATTCCATTATCATTCTGTTCTTCCTTTCAGCCACACCGTTTTGTTGAGGATTATAGGGAGTAGTGAGTTCCCTCTTGATCCCAACATCTTTGCAGAAGTTCACAAACTCTTTTGAGGTGTATTCTCCTCCATTATCTGACCTGAGTATCTTGATATTTCTTTCAGAAAGATTCTCTATCAAGGCTTTGAATTCCTTGAATTTTCCACTAATGGAGGATGATGGCATTGGGCCACACACATTTGAATGAATGAGTTATAAGACTCCTTCTGCTTTGCTATCTCTCTTCGAAAAAGGGTTCTTGATGTTATTCTCTTGTGCACATCCATTGCATACGCCTTCATGGTCAACCTTGAGTTCTGGTAAACCTGTGACTGCTTTGCATATGTATGGTAGCACTTTGTAGTTAATGTGAGATAATCTTCTATGCCAAAGTTCACATGGATTCTCAATGGCGTGGGTCATGGCAGCTTTTGAGTGACCCTTTATCTTATACAAGCCACCTTCTTCTTTTCCAATGATGATTGCTTCTTTTAAGGTTTCTCCTTTAGTATGTTGCCTTCTGCAACCTTCACTATAGCTTCCTCAGGGTTATTACCTATGACGAAATGAGGTCAACACTCTCATAGTGTTGTGATCAAACATTCCTCCATGGCAACCTGGAACTAACACACAAGGTTTCTCCTGGGACCTGGAGCTTTGTCCTCAAGAATGAGTGATTTCTTTTCTTCCAAGTCTCCTTCACTCAAGATGAATAGTGATTTCTTCAACCTGTCTTCCGTACTGAGACAATACGCTATCTTGACAGAAGGTTGGGTTAGAGGATAAACTCTATGATCTCAACTTTTAATCCATCTAATTTTTTGATCATAGCTTCAACATGAAACACCGATCAAAATAATGTTATAACAAATAGATGCATATTAGAATAATCGAACCTGATTTGCATTATTCTTCTGAATGTGTTGGATATTGAGATCCTTCTGGATCTATGGCAAGATATTCTTTCTCCTGCAAATACTCTTTAAATTTTAACCATTTAAACATATGTGAGTACGTACCTCTGATAGCATTTGCAGGTAGTGGCACCATTTGGCAGCAACAATAATCATTACCAACTCTTGAAAACTTCAAGGGTGACTACAACTGGTACTACGACTGATACTTCAACTGGTATTGCAACTGCAATTGATACTACAACTGGTTCTGAGACTGCAACTGCAACTGCAACTTATGTTTTTATGAGGAAACCCTAATTTTTCAAACTTCAAATTTTGAAATTCTGATCCAGGGGATAGATACGCTGAGCTAAGGCGAGTAAGCTGGTGCAGTTAGATTTCTAAAAATCCAACTTTTACCCCCTCAAACTTGATCTGCGGATTTCTGGACTGGTGCTTCTGGTTTTCTGGTACTTCTGGTACTTATGGTACTTCTGGTACTCTAGTTTTCTGGTACTTTGTGAAAACTAGGGTTTCACTTTCCGAGAGATCTAGCCACTGAAAAGTTGCGCTGAGGATTCCATAATGATCCTTGAGGGAGGGCACACTTTTCTAGATGGTTTTAGGGATGAAATACCTCACCAACAAAAAATCTTAATTTGCATGTACGACAACAGTGACGTTTTTCACTCTCTTGTGAAAGATGCTCTCTTCAACCTACCTCTGATACCATGTTAAGGTTTAATCTATTATTAGAGTTCTTTTCATTTCAATATAACAATATCATAAGATAGGATCACTGATAAATACACAATCCCAAGAGACACATCATTTATCCTGGGAAACTCTCATGGGGCAGAAAACCCAACAAAACTTCCTTAATATAGATAACCAATACAATGCCAAGAGATAACTCAAACAAGTACAGAAAGTCCTCTCCCAAATATGTGCCTCTCTCTCTCTCTCTTCTCCAACTGCAGCTTTGAAACTTGTCTCTCAATGAACAAGTGAGTGTGTGTCAAAGTGAGGTGCTAACCTCCTTATTTACACAAGTCTGGCACGTGTGGAAGTGTCTTTTCACTGGCAGGGCCGACTTCTTCTTCTAGGTGGTTATAACCACCTTTATTATATTTCGGGGCTTCTTTAATATATTCTGGGGCTGAATTCTCTTTCTGCCTATTGTAATTACATTATGACCAATCCACAAAAGGGGATTTGGTCCTTTACAATAGCCGACATGATCAATCCACAATGGGGATTGATCCAATGAATAATATATCAAATAATAATTAAAATACACTTTGTAGTTACATTATTTAAACACCTCCGATAGCCTTGGGCACTCGTTCTTTAACAACAAGAAATTAATATGTGTGATAAACTGATCGCAGATGAGAGAGTAGGATTTCTTGTACCCGTTCTCCCACAAGATGCCAAAATACACATGGACTGGGAGCTCTAATGTGTGCTAGCTCAAGTTTATTTTGGCGAAGGCATTTCTGTCACAAATGACGTCCAATAGATAGGAAGCCATTTAGAAGGATGGGGTTTCTCCCTCTTTTTACGTTTGAGCCTGTCATATGCAAGTGCTTAGTAGTTTGGAGATGATGGCACCCCAGTTGAAACTTATTCCCGAAATGGTCACCGTATAAGCTAGAGGCATCCAAGCCTTTGAAATCCTGGAGTAGTCTTTCTCCCCATGCAATCAGCAGAGGAGAGCCATTAAGTAGATGTACAACTCCCTCAGGTTATCAGTCGGGTACCAGCCGGAGGTCCGATTGGTGGAATTTTTATCCTCTCTCCACCACGATGCCATTGCCTTGCTGGTGTCATTTTTCTCATAGAATCTTACAACAAAATCAGTGTTTAGTTGTTCTTCCGACTCTCTTAGCTTGTAGTAATTCTACATTTCCACCAGGAGGAAAACCCCAACACACTCGTCGTTTTCATTTAATCAAACATATTTATGTGTTAGTGTGATCGATAAGCCATTTCAGGAGTTCAATGTAGGGGAATATCTGAGTCCTCCTCGCCACCATGTGCAGATACGCCTTTTGGACATTTAGGAGGACTTCATTGTCGAGTCTTTTCGTATCAGGATTGTTGTGTGGGGTATATTCAGGGAGTTCCTCCCGCTTGATATTCTTGAAAATTTCTTACCAATGTGGGAATACTATCTTGGTCCCAATGTTCGCCTATGTGTCCCCAAAGGCCAGGGGTTGAACAAAATCTTTCTTGGTGGTGCTTTTGATGACAGGCACTGGTTTTCGAGTGAATTCCAATTATCTTGCCACCATTGGGGAGGAACCTTCTCCCACCTATGGTTCTTGTAGCGTTGGTTCTCTTGGAGATTTCTTGGTGGTAGGTTTTTTCAGAGGCATCGTTCCTGCAATCGAAAACGATCTTTAGGCAAGTGTATAGAGTGACATTGGATAAAACGTATGAAATGAAGAATAAAATATCCATAGACCGATACATACCTGTAACGCTTGCTAACCTATTTTTTTTATACTCACTGGACCTTGGAAGCTATCCCCGAACTGCTCGTCTCGCTCCTCTGGATGATCCAGATTCCTTTGTGCACAAAATAACCTTGTTTTCAATGACTTAAATAATATAACGGGAGAGATCCTACCAGTCCTATCAACCAGTTAATACGAGTAATGGGTGAAATTCAAAACAGTATATCATCAAATCTCTGCAAATAAATTCTACGTGGGTTGACGGCGGAGGCGTGGGGGGGAAATACACTGTATCAACAAGTTCAAATGATCCTTTTGATTCGTGAACGAATTAACAACTAGTGCAAGATTTTGGAATTAATGAAACTTTAAATGTGTTGTATCTAGCGTATCTCAAAGATAAAACATCCCATCACGTCGTCTTTTTAGTGGGAAGATCAGGAATCAACGATATCCTTATGCATGTTTCCATCGGTATCCTGCTGAGAAAACTTCTAACACTGATTGATTTCATCGTACGGTATCGACATGGCACCACTGACTCGGGATACAGGGTACTAATGATCGGGAACTTAGCTTACGGGTAACGGTTGGATTCGGGACTTTGTTTAAGTCGAACGCACTAAACTGACCTTAACATTGCAACTACTGATGCCGAGTGAGTATCAGGGATCGACCTCCAGAAATAAAACTAACGCGCAGTTTCTTCATGGGTTATCGTCCTTCGAATCTCCCACTACCGAAAATGTTTTGGAAGTCGGAAATCGATGATTATTATTTCATTTTGGTTCAATGCTTATTCTTTTAACCTTTCGTTGATGCCGAAGGGATCGGTCATCGATTATATTCTCAATGATGCTTGTCGTGAAATAAATATTTCATCTGATGACGCCGACGAAGATCGAGACTCAACAACTTTGGTTCTGTTTAGAATTTTCTTTCATGCTTAATCCTTTCCGATGATGAATTCCTTAAGCGTGTCTGGGAAATATTTGACTGTCAATTCTCTAATTTAGATATTAGTCTTTTAAGTTAATGTTTTTCACATGTCCAAGAAAGATTTTAAATACTTAATGGGAATAAAAATAATAATAAGAAAAGGACACATTTTTCATATTAGACAATGCCAAAAGATCAAGTGGTACCCAAAAAGTGAAATTTGACGTAGACGGTTCAGGGTGTGTTGAGTGCTCAACAGGTCCCTAGTAGATGATTGGGGTTCTTGGCCTAGGACAAAGCAGTAAGACCCTATATGTGTTTTAAGGCCCCTGGATGTGTTCCAGGGAATGCTTTCCCGGTGCTTGGATTGATTCTTGGATGTGTTCGTTGGTGGTTGATATAAGTCCCTAGATGTGTCTAGGGCCCCTGGATGTGTTCCAGGGAACCCTTGCTTAATGCATGGGTTGATCCTTGGTCTTGTACCTTGGTGGATAAGACCCTAGATGTGTTCAAGGGTGAGACGAACAATGTTTGCTCACACAAGAATTATCCAAAATATTTGGAATATAACAAAGTAATCCATATAGGACTGTAAATAATAAATGAATAGATAAGATATAAGATAAGATGATTACAATTGAGAATGAGGGCTCATTTATATGCCCACGCAGGGGTTCCCTTTACCAATAGTCATGTCCTTTGAGACATGACCTTTCATTATTAATAATTATTATTTATTAACTATTATTATGTTATGAATATATATTTATGTATATTTATGTTCATGACATTGCCTTCCCCTTAAAAATTCTTTGTCCTCAAAGCATACTTTATGGAAGACTTATCTCTTGCGCTAGCTTGTAATTATTGTTGCATGATTCTTCATTATCAAGTTTGTAATCGTTGAGGACCTGAGATGATAGGATCTTTTAAGTGTTGAGAAAAACTGTCGCATTGTAAAGGAGTCTGCCCATCCCAATTCAATCTTCTGCATGGGGAGTTTATAGGGTTCTTGGAAAGAACTTGATGTATTTCGACTCCCATGATAACTTCTATTTTGAGCATCGCTTGTAGCTGAAGTAATATTCTTCGACATACTGGTCATTTGTTTCTGTTGATACAAGGA
>ML776640.1:291932-322583 GCA_009831015.1 Picea engelmannii
GTATTAGGTTAAGTTAAGGTTTAAAAGTGATATAGTCAATTTAAATTTTAGATATTTAGTATTGGTATAGTTGATTAATGGGTCAAGTGATTTAATATTAAATTATAGGTTAAACCTAGAACCATAAGGTGTTATTGTTATTACCATTAGTTTTTTGTTAATTATAGGTTAAAATTAGGGTTTTTTTAAAGTATTATTAATGTTAAATAAGTGTTCGACTAAGTGAAACCCTAAGCTTGAGGGGTTTTTTTTTTAAATATTTAAAAGTGAATTAGTCAATTAATGAGTTAAGTGGTTTTAAATTAGGGGTTAATTGATACTATTGTTGTTATATTAGTGGTTTAATAGTATTAATATTAGTTTTTTGTTAATTAAAGGTTAACATTAGGGTTAATATAATGAGGTGGCGTTAATATTATTCTAGTGGTGGAAGACTGAAAGTTGGAATCAATTAGGTTAGTCTTGAAATGGTTTAGGGTTAAGTTAGGTTTAAGGTTGAGTTAAGTAAAGTTAGGTATTTAATATTGGTATAGTTAATTAAAGGGTTAAGTGGTTTAATCCGACGGTGTTAATATTAAAATATAGGTTAAAACTAGGGTCAATTAAATACCTAATTTGAAAAACCTCCCCAAACCTAGGGTTCACTTTTCACTATTTATTAAAGGCTCCTCTCTTATTTTTCCTCGGGCTTTTTTGTCCTGAAGATGGATCCTGTTGTGGATCTGAAATGTCGACAAGCTCTCAAAAGCACCGTCATTGTGGTTCTTCCGACATGCTCTGAACAAATCTCTCACCACAGAAACCTAATTGATCAAGTTTTAGACAATTAAAATTTAGCGTTTAAGGGTATGGCCGAAAATGAAAATGCTCACAAAATGTGTGTTTAAAACTTGAAATTAAAAAACATTTATCACATGAAACTTATATGGAAATGATACAATAGATATGTCATTTAATCATTCACCATTCCACATAAAAATTTGCAAGTTAAGTGTGAAATTTAAGCAAGGACAACTTGCTATATAAAACAGAAAATTAAACTTGCTTGAAAAGAAAATTTAAGTTATGTATGTGAGAAAATAACCATGAAGCAAGATAACTTAAACTTTAAAAAGTGCTTTGAAAAATAGATATGAAAATGAATTTACTTGAAATGTGAGGTTATGCCATAATGGATAAAAGAACATTAAGCAATATAAGCATCACATCATCATTGTAGACTTTTAACATTAGAGCTAAGATCTATCATCAACCATGCATATTAGAGTGTTAAATCATATGAGAGATGTAAGCATTGAAGAAATGAAAGATTTAACAAGTTTATGCTTAAGATCTTAAACCAAAAGACTAAATCACATATGCTAAAGTTGTAAGCAAGCTAAATGACTTATGTTACTAAAGATTTAACATTTAGAAGATATTATAAATCATTTAACCATTTAGACATGAGATTATGAGCATATGAAATGAGCTTGAAAAATGAAACTATGTGTGATTACTAACTAGATAATTTAACCATTAAGCATTAATCATCACAAGAGTATTAGTTTCTCTTATGCCGTGCGGTATTTGTGGATTACTCTCTCAAGATGTCGGTCATGAAATTATTGTGGGTGAAATAAACTTAAATGAAAGAATAAAACTACCTACAATGGCCAAGGTGGAGGCAAGCCTTCCTTTATTGGCCAAAGAGGGGTTAACCAAGCTATAACAACTTAATGAAATGGAAGAAAGATAAACTTAACAATCATATGGACAAAGAATAAAATAACTAAAGATGAAATAAACTAATCTAAACTAGCTAAAGATTAAGGGCCCAAAAGAATGAGAAAATATGCTAGAAAACTTAGAAATTGAAGGAGAGAAGTGAGAAAGTGTTACCCAACCAAGGAATGTGTGTTGGGGAAGTCCTCTAGGTGTTTTTGGACAACAAATCCCCTTGGATCTGTCACTAACCTGCAAAAAACAGCAAGCAAAAGCTTGCTGGAAATGCTGCAAAATACACTAAACTTGTCAAAAAAAATTTGTTTTTACACGGAAATTTTTTACATATAAAAATCTGAAAATGAAATTTTTTATTTTTGACCTATCTATGATTAGTTAAAATATGAAAATATATGGAAATGGATGCAACAAATAAAATGGAATAAGAAAGAGGCAAGGAGTGTAAGAAGGGCTCAAGGGTAGGATCATCTTCGATGTTATCCCAAGGAATCCTTTGAGGTGACCTGCAAAACTTAGAGAAATATGTGAAGCATGGAATAGATAGTTATTTTGAATAGACTTAGAATGAAATACTTGCAAACCCTAAGCTATTCAACATAAACATAAGATAACTAGAATACTCTTAGCTATCTTACCCAAGCAAAATACTTCAACTCAAGATCTATTACCAACAACACAAAAACAATAAGCAAACAATATCACCTCATGTGTATGGAACAAAAAGAATACTCAAAGATGCTCCAATGATCCTCCAAAGCTTTTTTCTCATTACCAAAAGTGTGAGAGTGTTGTAGCCACTAGTTTGCTACTAGAATCCCAAGAGCAATGAATGAATGGCAAGATGGCAAGAGCAAGAAGATGGAAGTGAGAGAGATTTCAGCATAGTAACTTTAGCACAAAGATTGGTGAGTTGGGAGTGAGGAGAGGGATCTATTTATACTTGGAGAGACGAACCTACCTCTCTTGGATCAATGCCAAGTGTCCACAACCAAGCATAAGAGTAGATCTCAAGGCTAAGGTACACCATCTAGGGTTTGAAAACTAGATCTAGGGTGTAGGAAAATGTAGAAGGTGTTGGGATCAAGCAAAGAGGTGTGGGAGGCCTTGGGATTGATGCTAAGGAAGGTGAGAGGTCTCAAATAATTTAAAAAAAATTATTTGTGGAGTTTCTAGAAGAGGGGGGGCGTAACTCCTCTTGGAGGGGCAAAAAAAAGTGTGAAAATGAAGAAATGGAGGGAAATCAATGAGAAAAAAGGAGGGGGATCATCCTAGGAGGTGATGTGGGGGTCAAAGGGAGTCATAACACATGAGAGGGGGCCCCAAATAAGTCACAACAACCTCCACTAAGGAAAAACGTCACTTGCCCTAGGGGGCCATGAACTTTGAGTGTAGAAGGTGGGAAAGGGGTTAGAATAGGTTGGAAAAGGTTGGGAGGGTTAGGTAAAGTCTAATATTTCTCTTTTCCACTTTAACATTCACCCAATAACTCTTTTTTACAAAAATTACAAAAATGACTTAGCAATTAAAATTGTTGTTTTGACTGACTTTGACTCCAGGTGGACAAATGCATAGCAAACTTTGTCCGACTGAGCTGAAACTTGGTCTATATGTGTAGGGGGTGCCATTGCATTTATTTTGAGCATAAATACCCCTATCAAAAGCCCAAAGACCCAGTTTTTACAATATTATCTCAAAAAAAATTAATTAATTAAATTATTAAAAATTTAATTAATAAAAAAAAACCTATCTAGACTCGACGAAATTCCGCGAAACTTTATACACTGTCTGGCATGGTCATTTACAACATTCCTAAACAAATGCTACCAAAAAATGAGACCATTAGAGCACCTTTAACCACTTTGGAGGAAGTTATTGCATGTGTGGAGGGGAAAACTCAAGGGAAGTCGGTCAGGCCCTAAAGCCCGGTCGACGACCTGAGGATAAAAAATCCTCGGTGAAAGGAACTCCCCCAATGGAAACAACCAAAGGTACCTGACCTAACTATGATCCATGCAGACTTATTACATTATCAACCCACGTAGGGGTGTGGAAATTTCGTTTACAAAAACTTTGCTGGGGCATCAGATACCCAAGTAGAACCAATACTGTCTTCAACAAATTTGCATCTGGTGATGCATCTTCATGGCACATGAGTTGACCACCGTTTCTAAATGGGCGGTCAATACCCCCATTAACCCATACAAATGCTCAAAGATGTTATGAAATTTGACAAATTAGGTTTGGAGAAGGTCTCAGTGTGTCCTATTGGGTTAACCTTTCTTAATTTTGGGGTGTTTCCCAGGTGGGATCTAATCCAAGTCATGTAAGTGTATGAGGTGGCATGGGGTATATATTTGGGCATGGGGTGAATGTAATAACTGGGAAATGTAAAGTCTTACCTGTGGGTTCCTTTGTAGAGGGTGATAAATGCAATTGTTTCCTAACCCATTTATTGTCTTTTGTTGAAATATTGTAACTGCAAAGAGTATTCTATTTATTATTGAGTTATTAGTCATTAGATCAATCCCCTTTTGTGGATTGATCATGTCAAACATTGTAGTTTATCAAATCCATTTTGGTGGATTGGTCAAACCCTAAATATATTGTGCAAATTAAGAAGTCGGCCCCTAGGCTAATTAAAGTGGTTTTAATCACTAAGAAGACAAGTCGGCCCTGCCCAGTGAAGAGACGCCTTTCCAGCACCTGCCAGTTTGTATAAATAAAGGAATCCAGAGCCTCATTATCTCACTCACTCATTCTCTCATCGAGTGTGCAAGTTTTGTAGATGTAGTTGGGAAAAGAAGGAAGAGAGGCGCATTGCTCAGTGTTGGATATTCTCTAGTGTTTTGGTTTATTGTCTTGGAATTGTATTGGCTATCTATATTAAGGAATTTTTTGTTGGGTTTTCTCCCCCATGAGGGTTTCCCATGATAAATTTTGTGTATATTTTGATCGTGTTTATCTTAGTGATCCTATATATGCTATAGTTATCTAGTAAATTGAAAAGAAACCTAATAATAGCTTAAACCTTAACACCTTTTACTCTTAGCTTTATTTATTTTGATCTTTTTTTCTTGTGCTTCAAGGGAATAGTATAAGGCCACCATCCTGTCTTGATGACCAGAGGTGACAATGTTATTCACAAACATTTCATGGAAATGAGAAGGTTGGCTCATGATGATAACCCATTTCGCTTGGCTATGCCACCAAGAACCACTACCCTGGTTTGGTGACCAAATAGATGGTAGTGTCATACCGCTACATGCCCATGGTCATAATAGGCTAGCTCATGATGAGACCCCTTATCCATCAAATAATACCTTGAGTGTTTATGTTATCTTATGGCTCCCCTTTTCTTACTAGGAGGCTTTTCACTACTTTATTGGGGATCCCTAGGCATATCATTTCGAAGGTTTCAACATTGGCTTTTAACTCTTGCTAGCTACTTTTACCCTCTGGGCCTTTGGCCCCTTCTTCCCACGAGGTGAGGTACAACCCTTCCTAGTGTAGCAAGTCCCAATGCCCAAACAAGGATAGGGGAGATGAAAGGAATAGAGATGGAAAGTGATAAGTATGGAGGGAACAAACAATGACTTTTCATAGATCCACCCAGTAGGAACCCATCCTAAAGGGAAATCAACTTACTAGGGCACCATGTCACCCTTCCAGGTATGAATGAGGAAAAGAGCATAATTTCCAAGAAAACCTGATGAAATGAAGAAGGATTCAATACAACATATTCAAGTGCTTCGAAAATTAGAGTGATACATACCATGATACCTAGACTCATTATCTCATGGAGCAAGACTCACTGCTACTTCATGATTAGGCTGGTGGGATGGATATTGCTACTGGTGATAAGTGGACTGCACTAAAGAAAAGAGGGGCCCTCTGGGGCCATGCTCAATTCATATGGCTCTCGGTACTCCATGTCTAGGACCTTTGGTCCTCGAGACATGATCTCCTTAGTTATCCATAGTCTAGGGGATAACAAGCTCTATGGTGCCTTTGTAAAAGTCCACCCTATTATGCCTTAGAAAAATTCAATTGTAAATTAGAAGGGTAAAGTGAACAAGTCGGCCTTGACCTAATTCTGGGTGGCTCAACCTATATTTATAAGAGGATAGACACCTCACATGGAGAACACACAACACAAGCTCTCTCACACAAGTAAGAAGTGCGCAAGTCTGAGGAGGAGACACAACTATCGAGGAAGGGTGTTTTAGTGAAGGGTTTTGGTTACCTATTGGAGGACTATCTTGGTATAGTGGTGCGCTACCCTATTTTGGTTAGGGTTTTTGGTTTATCTTATGTTTGGTGAGATCTCTCTTAGGAGAGACATTGTACTTGTTGAAGAATCTATATTGAAGAAGCTTTGTTGAGTTTTCTCCCCCACAAGTATTTTGGATGTCTTTCTTTCAATGATCCTTATGCATGCAGTTATTGTTTTAATAGTCTAAAGTTAAAGAATATTGAACACACTTAACTGCTTAAGAGAAATTTTAACATGGTATCAGAGTTGGCCTGAAAGAAGCCATTTGCATAGTCTAGAAGAACTCATTGGGGAAACTAGGACCATAGGAAGACTCTCCTAACCCTAGCGCATCTTTCCTTGGGTTTAGATTCTTAGTTTAACAAAGTTTTGAAATATGCAGCTGGTGCTCCAACTGTTGCAGTTGTTGCAACTTCTCAAAACCCTAGAAATTTATTTCTCCCACTTTCTGGAGGACGTTGGTCAAAGTAAAAACACCAAGGAGATCACCTAAGGAGGGTGCACCTTTCCCTCATAGCAGAATTCCAAAATTTATATTTTTAAAATTTTCTCATAAACCCTATCTCAAGACGTATTGGTAGTTGCAGATTCAAGTTGTAGCATTTCACCTTGACATAACACACTCTCTGGTAAGTTCAAAACCTCTCTTTGAAAAGTTTTCATTTTTCTTATTGTATTACCGTTCAAGGACACCCAATACCAAGCTTGTTGAGAATCTTGAGGGTGTTTATAACTTCCGAGCATAGATGTATAGAGTGATGCTCATTCTAAAAGAGAGTGACCTAGAATATTTCGTCAAAGAAGAAGTTTTGGAACCTAATGAAGATGATACCAAGGCAATACGCAAAAAGAACCTAGTTAAGGTAAAGAGAATCATTTTCGATTCTATCAAGGATCATTTGATCCCTCAAGTCTCATCATTGACAACTCCCAAGAAAATGTTTGATACCTTATCTCAATTGTATGAAGGCAAGAATATCAACTGAAAGATGATCTTGAGGACACAACTGAAGAATGTGAAGATGCATAGTTCAGAAACTATCCAATCATAATTCACAAGGGTTTCTCAAATAAAAGAACAACTTAAAGCCATTGGAGACACAATCAAAGAAGCATAATTAGTAATGACTGCCTTGAATGGTCTCCCCAAATCTTGGGAATCATTCATTTAGGGAATATATTCAAGAAGAAGGCTAACAAGGTTTAGCAGACTATGGGAGGATTGCACTCAGGAAGAAGCCAGATTGGCAGCAAGAGAAGAGAAACTAGGCGATGAAGAAAATCAATCTCTAGCAACTCATGATAGAAAAGGAAAGAGAAAGAAGGAAGTTCATTCACACAAGAAGCCTCATGGATTACAAAGGACACAAAAGTTTAAGAAGGATTTATCAAATTACATATGTTACATATGTCAGAAGATGGGACACATTGCAATAAACTGTCCCAACTCTAAAGGTCAGGTCAGAAAAGGAAAGTATAAAAGACATCATGATCATGCCGCAAAATATGATGAACCTGATCAAGGGATAACCAAAGAAGAAGACTCAAGCGAAGAATATGTTTTGATCTCAACTCTTACAGGTACAGTCACTCATGGAAGTGATACATGGCTTATTGACAGTGGTTCTTCTAAGCACATGATAGGTTACAAGGATTCCTTCTCAAAATTAGTTCATAAGGATTCACCTCACAAGGTGAAGCTCGATGATGACTATCAGTATCCCATTAAAGGAGTAGGGGAAGCATCCTACAAATTAGATTCTGGAAAACCTATGAAAATGAAGGATGTTTTATATGTACTCGGTCTAAAGAAGATTCTCCTTTCTATCTTAGCTTTGAATGAGAAAGGATTTAGAGTTGCTTTAATTGATGGTGAAGTTCTCATGTGGGAAAATGAAAATCTATTGATGATGTTGTAGTGATTGGTGTTCAAGAAGGAGGCCTTTAAAAGTTTAAGGGACATTCAGTTTCAAATTTAGTACACAGTACATTTACTCCAAGTGATATTTGGCATATAAGATTTTCTCACATACATTACAAAGCCCTACCAATCATAATCAAGATGGTGATAGGTTTGCCAAAAATCCAAGTCAATCATGAAGGAATATGCAAGGTATGAACACAAGGAAAGCACGTGAAGAAACCATTTCCAAGCAGTGATAGCAAAGATGAAGGAGCCTTGGTAATTATACATTCAGATGTTTGTGGATCGATCTCAGCTACTTCACTCAGCGGGTATGTATACTATGTTTCTTTTATTGATGATTTCTCATGTAAAACTTGGATTTACTTTTTGAAATCTAAAATTGAAGTATTCAACAAGTTCAAAGAATTCAAGGCACTTGTTGAAAACCTCTCTAAAAATAAAATAAATATTTTGAGGTCAAATAATGGAGGAGAATTCGCATCAGATGAATTCAAGACATTCTGCAAGGAAGTTGGGATTAAGAAGGAGCTCTCTACTCCCTATAATCCTCAACAAAATGGTGTGGTGGAAAGAAAGAACCATACAATCAGGGAAGCAATGAAGGCCATGATTCATGATCAATACTTACCAATGCATTCGTGGGAAGAAGTAGCCAAAACTGTAGTATATGTGCAGAACAGAAGTCCCCACCGTGTACTTGGGAAAAATACACCAGGAGAAATGTTTACAAGGGAAAATCCATATGTCAGGGAACTGAGGATATTTGGCTCTCAAGTATATGTGAATGTTCCCAAGGAAAAGAGATCGAAGTTGGACCCTTTAGGAAAGAAGGGTATATTTATTGGATATAGTGACATCGAAGGCATATCGAGTTTACTTCCCCGGTCACCGCCAAATTGAGACTAGCAGAGATGTCACATTCGATGAGGATGCAACCTTCAGTAGATCAAGGCAACATTGTACATATGGGATTCATGATGAGGAGCCTGAAGCTCCCATAGTTACAAATGCAGATGCAGGTGATGATGTTGTACTAGAAGATCATGATATGGAAGAACCAAAAAAACCTACAAACTCGTCCTGAGAGACGAATACTAAGAAGAGAAGACCAACTTGGGCTCGAGAAATTATTCAGGATGCAGAGAAGTGTGGTGCTCCAGAAGGATCCTTTAGAGAAATCAAAAGACCATGACCATACTCTAGCTACATGGCATTGTTAAGTGACATTATTGATGTTGAGCCTATCATTTATGAAGAGGCTACAAAAAAGAAAGAATGGAAGGATTCCATGGTTGAAGAGTACCAGTCCATTGTAAAGAATGATGTCTGGGATGTGGTTCCAAGACTGAAAGAGAAGACAATGGTAATTTTTGAATGGATTTACAAGACAAAGCATTCAACAGATGAAAGTATCGAGAAGTACAAGGCAAGATTCATGGCACGTGGTTTCTCCCAGAAACAAGGAATAGATTATGAGGAGAAATTTTCTCTTGTGGCGAGATACACTACGATTAGAGTTATACTTTCAATAGTTGTAGTGATGAAGTGGAAGGTACACCAAATGGAAATGAAGACTGTATATTTTAACCTTGTACAATATTTACTGCAAACATATTTTTAGTAAAAGAACAGAAAAGATACAATGGAAAATACAAACATTACACAAAGATTTTTCCCCTAGAAACCCAAAACGGGAAAACCAACATATTCTATATTCATTCATAGTGTTACATTGTTTACAATACAATATACATATAGGAGCCACTGACATCCAAAACCCTAACCCAATGAATAGGATTATGGAACAACCCTAATTCCTTAATTGGAAATAGAAAACCATCGACAAAGAGACCATGTGCCAAAAAACCGCCCAACAATGGACACAAAAATCGAGGTGACATGAAAATGAGGAAAAAATGTGACACGTTTCTTGAGGCAAAAAACAATTTCTCGGGGGCGCTACTCCCAAACCCCCCTATGCACCCGGTGCAACAAAGACACTACTACTCGTGCAAAGAATATGACGCATACCCAACATTCTCCTACTTGTTGTTTTCTTTGCATACATGCGTTACAGGGTTACATAGTCAACAATCTAGGGCAACAATGCCCATGGATCCTCTACACCAAGAGAACTTCTCTGTGCTCACAATTTTTTTTAATGAATCTGCAACATTCTTCAAAGTGTCCACCTTCATCAACAATAATTTCTTTTCTTCAATCATGACTCTCACAAAGTGATATTGAATATCAATATGATTTGTCTTTGAATGATATGTCGGGTTCTTCGCCAGAAAAATTACACTATGTCTGTCACAATCTATCCTTACAGCTTGCTGTACCAACCCAATACTTGAACACAATCTTTATAACCATACTGCTTCCTTACTTGCATGAGTGGCTACCATGTATTCAACTTCTGTAGTTGAAAGTGCCACTACAACTTGTCTTTTTCTCATCCAACTTATTGCTCCTCCAAACAAGTTAAACACATACCCACTTGTAGATCTCCTACAATCCAGATCTTCATCCCAGTATGCATCCACAAAGCCATGTATATCCACCACTTTGTCTAATATCGGTCTTCCTTCATAGCACAATCCATAGCTAGCATTGCCACGCAAATACCTGAAAACCCTTTTCACTGTTGTCCAATGCTCCTTCCCTAGTTTTGACATATACCTGCTCAAAACTCCCACTGCATGTGAAATGTCTGGTCTAGTAAAAACCATTGCATACATCAAACTTCCAATTGCACTCGCATATGGAACACGAGACATGTCCTCCTCCTCTTCATGTGTCTTGAGACACTGATCTGCAGATAACTTTACACCAACATGAATGAGAACTTTGACCGGTTTACATTCCTGCATATTAAACCTCTACAATATTTTCTCAACATATTTTCTTTGATTTAACCAGAGTTTCCTCTTTTTCCGATCTTTTTTAATTTCCATGCCCAAAATGAAATTTGAAGCATCGAGATCCTTCATGTCAAATTTAGAGGACAATTGAGTTTTCACATCCTGGATAATCTCCTTGTTTCCTATTAGCAACATGTCATCCACATACAAGACCAAATAAATCAAATGATCACCAATTAATTTAAAATACACACAATGATCCTCTTTGCTTCTTGTGAAGCCAAGTCCCAACATATAAGTATCAACTTTTTGATACCACATCCTTGGTGATTGTTTTAAACCATACAAGGACTTTTTCATCTTTTATACCAACTCCTTCTTTCTCTTCACAACATAACCTTCTAGTTGCTTCATATAGATTTATTCTTCCAAATACCCATGTAGGAATGTTGTCTTCACATCCATTTGTTCTACTTCAAAATCAAAAGCAGCAACAACAGATAACATAAATCTTATAGAGGTTAACTTGGCAACATGAGAAAAAATCTCAACAAAATCAATTCCCTCAACCTAGGAATAACCCTTTGCTACTAACTGAGCTTTGTATTTCTCCACTTTTCCTTCTACATTTAGCTTCTTTTTAAATACCCATTTTTTGCCAATGGGATTTCTTCCAGTCGACAACTCCACTAGATCCCAAGCATCATTCTTATCCAAATATGTCGTTTCTTCATCCATGGCCCTTTTCCAGATATTTCCATCCTCTAAATCCACTGTCTCCCTGAAAGTTCTAGGATCATCATCAGCAATAGACAAAGCAAAATTTGAACAGAAATTAGATGGAGTATACCTTTTCGGTAGCCTTCTTTCTCGAACAAATCTCCTCAATACTAGAGTATGAGGATCTTTTTTTCTGATTCTTGTTCTTCTGTAGAGTCTGACTCATCATCCTTTAAATCAAACTCTATTTTCTCTGGTTCTTCCTTACTTGGTAGGAATTCATGTTTAACAACATCCTTCATTTCTCTAAATACCACATCTCAGCTATACACTATCTTCTTAGTTTCTAGGTTCCAAATCTTATAACCTTTGAGACCAACTTATAATCTTAGGAATTCATGTTTAACAACATCCTTCATTTCTCTAAATACCACATCTCGTCTATACACTATCTTCTTAGTTTCTAGGTTCCAAATCTTATAACCTTTGAGACCAGCTTTATATCCAATAAAGATACACTTTTCAGCCTTCTTATCTACCTTACTCTTGTTTTCCTTTGGAACATGAACATATGCATCATAGCCAAATACCTTGATATATGTGAGAGAAGGTTTCTTACCAGTCCATACCTCTTGTGGAGTCTTGTCATCCAACACTGATGAGGGTGATCTGTGTTGGTATTATGGTAGTTGCGGGAGGTATTTACCTCCGCGTGTAAAATTGACGAGAATAGAATATTTCGGAAAGCAAGAAGAAACCCTAATTATTTGGCTAATAACCCTAGAAGACAAGTCGGCTCAAGAGGATAATTTGTATTAGGTTATTAGCCTCCAAGAGAAGAAGTCAGCTAAAGGAAATATTATACACTAAGTAAATAAGCACCCAAAATGAGAATTTGGCCCAGGTAGTTTTCCAGTTTTAGTATAAATACAGGAGGCTAGTCTTCATTCTGGTAGGCATTCTCAGAACTGCATAAGCAACACTTGTGCGAACTGCAATTGGCCAGTTTGTGCGCAAGTCTGGAGGAGAGCTACTGTTGTAGCTGCTGCAGCTAGAAGATTTCGGTTTTGGCTTGGAATATCTCTTGGTTATGGTTTGGACTCTCTAATCAACTCTTGTTTGGTGCGCTATCCTTGGAGAGAGAGGTGCACTATCTTGTTTGGATATCTAGCCTAGGTTTTGCTTCCGGAATGATTCTTTGTCAAGGTTAAGGTGCTCGGGGGTGGATTCAACCTATGGTTGGGTGACAATAGTGATATTGTCTATGGTTAAATGAGTACATCCATCATATTCTAACAGGTTATGGGCCCACACCTCTTTCATTCAGTCTAACCACTGGAAGGGAGCATATCCATAAGGATACTAAGCTCGTTGAAGAACTGTCGCTAGGGTTTCTAGCAAGAGCAGTTACTAAAGAATTGTCGCTAGGGTTACTGGTAGGTGCAGTTGCAAAAACCCTAATCCTCTCATTGAGGCACCTTAAGTGAAGGGATTTACCTAATTTCTGGATAGACTAGTGTGCCCTATCCTAGCGCATCTCCTGGTACTCTCAGCAAGCTAAGATGTCAAGTTTGAGTTTTTGGTCAAATCTAGGGTTGACCAAGTCAAGGAAACCATGACTTACTCCATGAATTCAGAAAACAAGTTAGGTGGGGCTTCTAACTTCAGAGAGTGGAAGAAAAGGATTGATCTCATCCTTTCCAAGAATAAAGTGTTGGATATCATGAAAGGAAAGATCGTGGAACCAGAGTTTGAAGAAGGAAAAGAGAAGGAACTGCAGAATGTTGCAGTTATGGAGAAGTTCAAAGATAGTCACATCAATGCCATGAGTATCATAGTGGAATATATAAAAGACCACTTGATACCCTACATCTCCCATCTTGACTCATCTAAGAAGATGTATGATGCCCTAACAAGCCTCTTCTTAGTCAGAAACATTGGACAAGTAATGATTATGAAGAATGAGCTCCGTGACATGAATATGAATGATGGTGGCAGCATAACAGCATACTTTGTGAGAATATCTTAGTTAAGAGATCAACTACAAGCTATTGAAGAAATCATTTCAGAGAAGGAACTAGTAAATATAGTACTCAACGGTCTTCCCAAGACATGGGATGCATTTGCCGCAAGCATGAACACAAGGAAGGAGTATCCCACATTTGAAGAACTTTGGACTTTTTGTGCACAAGAAGACTCAAGGATTAGTGCAAAAGAGAAACCTCAAAAGAAATACGATGAACAAGCCTTCACAACAAGATTCAAGAATTTCAGGAACAAAAGGAAGTTTGGTTCAAGGAAGAAACCAAATCAAGAGAAAGATATGTCAGAAATACAATGCTTCAAATTTCGAAAGTATGGTCACTACAAGAATCATTGTCTCGAGCTAAATAAAAGGAAGGATACACATGAAGCATCAGTTGCCGAAGAAATGAAACTCTCAAGGAAGACCAAGAAGGATAAAACAAATTTCTTCTTCTAAGACATGGTAACAATACTCTTCATAGTTCTTGTATATACCATGTTTTTTGTGCATATCTTGCATATCTATTTCCTAGAAGATAATATGTTCAAAGAGAAACTATACCTATGGAAAAACAACAAGATAAGGATTGCTATCACAATGTCTACAAGTCAGGCAATACACATGAAAGGATGAAGTACATCAACAAACCCTAGTAACAATTCATGTGGAAGTTACTGCATAAGTAACAACTACAAGATAAGAAGAAATCAAAATCAATCTTGAAGAAACCTAGAAGAAGTAAAGACAGAAAGAAGTCAACAATCAAGAGAAAATTGGAAAAATATTTGTGACACTTTGCACAAGGCAATAAGGATGCAAACGAAAGCATGGAATCTCCTATATGGAGGGAGTCAATTATATATTTCCAAAAGAAGAGCATGCACTCATGCATGAATCAAGGATTAGGAGGGAGCTAATCCTCAATAATATGATCCACTGAAGATGATGAAGTATCTATGTTCCCATCAATGTGAAGAGCAACACGTGTTCAATTTGACTTTAGAAGAAGTCTTCTTCGAAAAGAAGTCATAAAGTATCCTTGGTTGCCCATCCACATCCATGATCCTATGATGAAAGAAATACGTTGGAATCTTTAGGGAATGGAATCTATAGAAAACTCCATGGACCCAAGAGCTAAAGAGAAACATGAGGAAGAACATGAAGATTCCAAGAAAGAAAGAAAAGCTAGAATAACCAGTCATTGTATCGAGAATCACAAGACTACCAGCCTAATATGAACTCACTAAAAGAAATCAAGTAGAGGAACTAAAAGTTGTGATGAAGAACAATGTATGGAATACTTATGAATGAAAGCATTGCGATATCCATAACTATAGGTTCTCCCAGATGGAGGGATAAGACTATGGTGATTTCTTATTCCAGTAAACCAGACATACCTCTACATGAGCCATTATATCGTCCGCAATATCCATGATTTGGATTTTAGATCAGATGAATGCAAAGACTGTTCTCCAGAATAATTGAACAAATAACTTATGTATAATATCCTCAAATATTTGAGGTATACCAAGAAGAGACCTTTGTATGCAAATGTAAGAATACAACTTGGTGGAGAACCTCCAATGCACAACATAAGCATGTTGAAAAACCTTCTATAACAGAGATACTGTATCAGAATGGTTACTCAGAAATCAAGGATGATGGATTGCCAATCCATGAGAAAGCTCTTATGATGGCAGAAGAAGTATCACTTGGATATGTTCCAGTTTGACCCTTGTCATGATGTTATGAGCTAGCAAGAAACAAAAGATGAATCCAACAATGATATACTATAATGATCAGAGCTATATGAAGCCTTCAGAGAAAAACAATGTTCCATAAAGACTGATATATATTGAGATCAAGCATTACAATTCTTCATGATGAAGTCTAGAAAGGAGAAAGTGGTTCTCCAATATATATCTCCATAGATGAGCAGATAAGCAGATATTTTGGTAAAGCCTCTCTTCAAAATGAAAGAGTTTGCATACTCAAGCTGGAGCTCGTGGAGACAACTTCCTTATTGAAAAAGGAAGAGATGACTCCCAGGTTGGGAGGGAGCACTGATGTGTTATTGATTTATGGAAAGTCATTTTTCAGTTCGAAAAATGGTCCAACAATTCATTTCCAGTTTGGAAACCGGTTTGAGATTTCTGACGGACAAGCATTTTCCAGTTCGGAAAATGGTCCAGATTGAAACTTTCATTTTCGTAATGAAAATGGTTTGATGGATTGCTGATGTACCATAGACAATGATTCTCCTTGTGGTTAACATGGAGAATGGTCTAGGACAGTCTCTCTTCTTGATGGTCACTCTCAATAGTAGTCAAGAAGACTGGTCCACCTCACCGGACAGTCATTCTTTCGAAGCTCACAGTTGTGAGCAGTTTCGAAGAATGGTTCGTTTTGGAGGTTGGTGCAGGACAATCATTTCCTTTGGAAATGGTCCAGACAATCATTCCCTAGGGAAGATTCATTCTCTCTAGGTTGCACTTTGTTTTGTGCCAGAGGAATGGCCCATATAGGCGAATGGTCCAGGTTCAGCAATCATTGATAGGCATTCCCTAGGGCAGATTCATTCTCTCCAAGTTGCACTTTATTTAGTGTCGGAGGAATGTCACATAAAGGTGAATGGTCCAGGATCAGAAATCAAGACAATTATTCTTCCTTGCTTGAGAAGAATAGTCCAAATAGCTCATCATTGATGTTTTACTTTCTAATGGAAGATGCTCTTCCAGATCTCACAGATGTGAGTAGAAGAATGGCCCAGATGATTCAGTTTATATCATAATAATGTTTTTTGTGCAGGATGATGTCAGATGATTGTTATGGAGACTGTATGTTTCCGAACAATATGTATATTACTATGGTGGATGTGTTCCACTGATTGTGACTATATGTCCCTGATCAAGTATCTGTGTGCTACTTGGTGTGGTAGTGTACCACCAGATTGTAGTTGTGTACTACTATGGATAGACACAATTGTGTTCTATTGCATGATATTGTTCTGATTTCCTTGAAGACTATCAGTAGTGTTGGAAATGATTATCTTCTAGATGGATGATCAATGGACAAAGATTTCCTAGACAGAAAATGGTTCAGGACATTTATTCTTCTAGGACATATGCCCGGATTAGAAGAATATCTCTTGTGTCACTCTATGGAGTGAATGATTTATCCAACATCATGTATGATTACTCAGAAGGAGTATGGTTTTGAGAGATGATGCAACTGATGACATTGATAGTGTTGATGGTGCTCATGATCTAGTCATGAGATAGTCTATACGACTATGTTGATGCTACTGGGTGAATGGTATGTTTTTGCTCAAGACCATTACCTTCAAATACCTCCCTAGCTAGGAGGGATTGTTTATATTATGCTAGTTGCGAGAGGTATTTACCTCCACATGTAAATCTGACGAGAATAGAATATTTTGAGAAGCAAGAAGAAACCCTAATTAGTTGGCTAATAACCCTAGAAGACAAGTTGGCTCAAGAGGATAATTTGTATTAGGTTATTAGCCTCCAAGAGAAGAAGTCGGCTAAAGGAAATATTATATACTAAGTAAATAAGCACCCAGAATGAGAATTTGGCCCAGGAAGTTTGCCAGTTTTAGTATAAATACAAGAGGCCAGTTTTCATTTTGGTAGGCATTCTCAGAACTGCAGAAGCAACACTTGTGTGCACTGCAGTTGGCCAATTTGTGTGCAAGTTTGGAGGAGAGTTTTCGTTGTAGCTAGCAGATTTCTGTTTTGGCTTGGACTATCTCTTGGTTATGGTTTGGACTCTCTGATCAGCTCTTTCTTGGTGTGCTATCCTTTGAGAGAGAGGTGCGCTATCTTGTTTGGCTATCTAGCCTAGGTTTTTCTTCCGAAATGATTCTCTGCAAGGTTAAGGTGCTCAGGTATGTCTTCGGCCTATGGTTGGGTGACAATAGTGATATTGTTTATGGTTAAATGAGCACATCCATCATATTATAACAATCTGTTGACTAGGTAAGATGCAGTACCCACTGCCTCTGTCCATAATTCTTTCCCTAACCTAACACCACTGAGCATGCACCTTTCTTTTTCCATCAGCGTCTTGTTCATCCTTTCTGCAACTCCATTCTGCTAAGGTGTATATGGAGTAGTCTTATTCCTTGATATACTGCACATTTTACAAAAAAATTCAAATTCATTCCTGCAGAACTCTTCTCCATTATCTATCCTCAACACCTTAATTATTTTCTCTGATTGATTCTCAAAAAGAGCCTTAAACTATTTAAACATGTCAAAGACTTCAGATTTCTTCATGAGGAATTATATCCAAGTATTCTTCGAGAAGTCATCTATAAATGAGACATAGTAAACAGATTTTCCCAATAGTGGGACCGATACAGGTCCAAAAACATCACTGTGAACTAGCTGTAAAATTCCTTCTGCCCTCGTTGCACTAGAAGGGAATCTTACCCAATTTTGCTTCCCATATACACAATGTTCACAGAAATCAAAATCCAGAGAGAAGTTAGACATACCTTCAACCATACCTTTACCATGTAGTAGTCGAAGACCCTTGTCTTCGATATGCCCTAGTCTTTGATGCCACAACATAACCTTTTCTCCAGAGATTGTAGGAGTTCTTTCTTCTTCAACTCCAATATCAGGAACAATGGAACTATTACACCCATCACTAATAGTGCTTCCTTGCAGCTTATACAGAGTTCCAAACCAAACTCCCTTCAACAACACCATTGCTCCTTGAACCATCCTGTAGGTTTCCTTTTCAAATATTGTTTTTACTCCTGCATCATCCATTTTTCTTACATAAGTCAAATTTCTGGCCAAACCTGGGATGTGAAGAACACCGGGAAGTGTTCTAATCCTTCCATCTATGAGCCTCAACTTGAATTTTCCTCGACCTATGATTCTGGTTGTCGATTCATCACCTAGGAAAACATTACCTCCATCATACCTTTCATATTCACAGAACCACTCCCTGTGGGGAGTCATATGAAAGGATGCACCTGAGTCAACCAACCATTCCTCATGATCTACATGTGTGCTTGAAGAAGCCAAGTACACATCGCCTCCTTCTTCCTTGGATGTCTTTTCTTCTGTAGAAGGATATTCTTCAGAACCCTTTTTTTTCTCAACTTTGGATCTACACTTCTTGTAGTGCCCTTCTTTTCCACATCTCCAACATACCTTTACAAACTTTCCGAGAGATTTAGATCTCCCACTTGAGAACTTAGATCTATTTCTTTCCTGGGAACTTCCTCTTGCAAATAATGCGTCTATACTCTGTCCTTACATATTCTTCTGTCTCATCTCCTCCGACAACAAAGATGAGACCACTTCATCAAACTTCAAGGAAATTGTATTACTACCTATGGCCACAACCATACTATCCCACAAGTCTGGTAAAGAACACAATAAACTGATACATTTATCTTCATATGAAATTTTAATCTCAACAGATACTAACTGACAACAATATTGAAGGTGTTCAAATGCTCTGCCACCGAGTCTCCATCTCTCATCCTCAGGTTATACAACTTCTTTCTCAGGAATAGTTTATTTAGTAGGGACTTAGATTGATACAACTTCCCCAACTTTTCCCATAAATCCTTGGTTGTAGCTTCCTCTGACATATTCAATAATACTGAATCAGAGAGACAAAGTCGGATTGTGCTCTCTGCCTTCCGATCCAACTTTTTCCAGTCATTTGTTGAAGTTCTTGTAGGTGCAGTACCTGGATCTACCACTATCCTCTGATCTCTGTCCACCAACAAATCTTCCATATTGACCTTCCACAGCTCAAAAATTTTCCCATTAAACTTCTCGATCTCCATCTTCGAATTGCTTTCCATTTCTTTTCACCTAAAAAATAAATACCATAGATCTCCCACTGTAACAAGGCTTATCACAGTTCCGAGCCAAACCATTGACCACAAAGGCGTCCCCATGAAGCCAACAAAGCTCTGATACCAAATGTAGATTTTAACCTTGTACAATATTTACTGCAAATAGATTTTCAGTAAAAGAACAGAAAAGATATAATGGAAAATACAAACATTACATAGACATTTAAACCCAAACCGGGAAAACCAACATATTCTATATTCATTCATAGTGTTACATTGTTTACAATACAATATACATATAGGAGCCAGTGGCATCCAAAACCCTAACCCAATGACCTGGATTAGTCAACAACCCTAATTCCTTAACCGAAAATAGAAAACCATCGGTAAAGAAACCATGTGCCGAAAAACCACCTAAATATGTGACATGTTTCCCGAGGCAAAAAAGATTTTCTCGGGGGCATTCGCCCCCCTAGGCGCCCGATGCAACGCAGACACTACTACTTGTGCAAATAATATAACACATACCCAACAAAGACAACTTTCTAAATGGTGTAATAGAAGAGGAAGTGTATGCGGAGCAACCACAAGGTTTTGAGACACATGACAGTCAGACACATGTGTGTAGATTAAAGAAAGCCTTGTATGGATTGAAACACACACCCAGAGCATGGTACAAAAGAATTGACAACTTCTTGATGAGATTGGGATTTACCAAGAGTGAAACATATTCCAGCCTGTTCTTCATGGTAATGGATGGTGGAGCAGTGATATTATTATTGTATGTGGATGACCTGTTCCTAATAGGAGATGAGAAGCTCATCATTGAAAGTAAGAGGAAGCTTGCTATTGATTTCAAGATGAAAGACCTAGGTATGATGCATTACTTATTAGGTCTGGCGGTTAGGCAAAGACCAAGTGATATTTTACTTAACCAAGGAAAATATCTTGTAGAGATTTTGAAGAGATTCAAAATGATGGATTGTAAGGCCAGGCCTACACCGATGGTGACAAATATGAAGTTATTGAGTGATACATCTTTAAAGACAGTGGATTCCACCATGTATAGACAAATGATTAGTTCATTGATGTACCTAACGAATATGAGGCCAGATATATGTTTCACGATGAACACATTGAGTCATTATATGGTTGAGTTGAGAAGTGTTCACTTGATTGTAGCAAAGCATGTGATGAGGTACCTCTAGGGTGCAATTGATTATGGAATCAAATATTCTTCAGATCATGAGATAAGCCTGCAAGGATTTATTAATTCAGATTGGGCCGAAAGTGTTGCATATTGGAACAATACATATAGATGTTGCTTCAGTATGGGATCAACTATGATCTCATGGTTCAGCAGGAAGCATACTAGTGTGGCGTTCAGTACGACTGAGGAAAAGTATATAGAAACATGTTCAACTAACAATGAAGTAGTGTGGCTTTGGAAGTTTCTTGCATGATTTTTCAATCTCGAGTTAGAGGCGACTTGTATTTGGTGTGACAACCAAAGTTGTGTGAAGTTGACAGAGAACCCAATGTTCCATGAAAAGTCCAACCATACCGAGATCATGTACCATTATATCGGATATATGGTATAGAGGGAAGCAGTGAAGCTCTAGTATGTCGCTATAGATGAGTAGATAGTAGACATGTTTGACCAAGCCTCTGTCGAGAGTGAAGTTTGTATACTTCAAAGACAATATTGGTGTGGTCCAGAAGGACGTCCCTTGTAAGAGGGAGTGATGTGTTACAGATGTGATTCCAGGGCAACAACAACAACATGTGATAGTGGCAACGGGTAGTCATTCACGAGAAAGTTACTGCTACTCCTGTGAAAAATTCTGGTACGTAGAGGGCCACTCCAATTAAATATTTCGGTATGCCAAGTTACTACTACTCCAGTGAAAAATTATGGTACGCAGAGGGATAATCCAGTGAAATAGTCTAGTATGCCAAGATATTGCTACTGCAGTGAAATAGGTTGGTACGCACGTTACTGACTATGACACTAATCAACAAGACTTCGCACATGGTCAATAGATTCCATGCCTTCAAGGGTGGTTAGTTACCCAAATTTTCAAGTTGGTGGCCCAGCCTATGTGGTTGGAGGTGTTTCCTAGCCTTGGGCTATATGGGTAGTGTGTGCGCACTACATCACCCAATCCTTATGATTAGATGCCAGGTCATTGTGGACCAATTTCTTGGTGTTCCAACCATAGGTTACTAGTTCTTTACGAACTAGATGCCAGATTTTGTGTGAGCTAGTGAGTTACTAGTTCTTTATGAACTAGATGTTAGATTATGTGTGAGATGACGAGTTACTAGCTCTTTACGAACTAGATGCCATATTTTGTGTGAGTTGGCGAGTTAAAGCCCCGTGATGACATAAATCCCAAAAGTATGATGAGACCCTGGATGCATGATGTGGTTACAAAAGTTCTTCAATATAGATTCATGGAAATTCAACAAGTCAATGGTCAAGTTTGTTACATAAATATTCCCCTGCGGACAAGTGAACTTTCCCTTGGATTATAGACCCCTCTACCAAGACATAAAATTAAATTTAGACACTACCATTCCTATAGATTCATTTTATCCATTTAAAAAGAGAGGAGAGGAAGCATGATGTACCTCACTTATGACATTTGTCCAAGCTGCTCCAATCCACAAGCTCCAAACAGTACCTACAATGGACAACAAGAAACAAATGACTATCTCCTACTCTAATGGATTAGACATAATCAATCGTTCTATGAAGATTAAGACAAGCATAGACAAACACATGTAAACACATACTTGAAGGAAATAGGCCAAGTATATTAATGAGAAATTCAAAAGGAAACTTACAATCTTCAGATGATGTTGCAACAACCTCTCCAAGTCCTCCTCGTCCAACCCTTGCTCGAAAGATCCACAATCAAAATAAAAATTCTTTGTTGATTTTCTCCCCCTTTTTCACCATGGGAATGCCTCCATTTATATCCTTTGAGAGGCTCAACTACCTTGGGTATATTTGGAATTAGTTGAGGATATGTCTCCCAATATTTGTGGTATCTTCCTTTGATGCATCCCTGGAGTTAGATTCGAGACAAACTAACCCAATCCATCCATAATTGTCTTTAGAGGAAAGTGGGATTTCCTCCAAGATTCCCTCAACTAACTCAGTGCTCCCTTAAGATGGATAACAAAGCCTTGCAACACTCCCTGTGTATCAGCAGGGGAGCATTGATCTTCCAAAAGTCCCCGAGATGAGTAAATCCCTAGTAAAAATACTTGTTCCGAATGTTAAGTGATGGGGCTTCTTTTTCTAACATGTTTTAGTGGTTGTAGCAAGTGTTTTCATGGTGTCGTTCATGATGCGACACTTAGGAAAAGAGAATGCGATACTTGCGACAATGAAAGTGTGACACTTGTGACACTGTCGAAGTGAAGAATTTTGATGTGTAACAGATTTCCCCCCAAAGTGTGAAGTCAAAAAATGAATGTTGATGGACAAAACACTTTGTAGATTCTTTGAAGAAAGGGTATGGAGTTGGAGAACCTAGTAGAAGCTGTAGAAAACCATCAGACGATGTTAATATGTGTTCCATCTCCGAGGCAGGCATACCTATGCTTGGAAAACAAATGACTCAAAGCAATACTGCTAATAAATACACTGGAGATCCATGATGATATTGACTAAGGAGATGACCACCAAAGATACAATGTGGAGATCATGTCTCGAGATAAATAGGAGATCATGTCTCAAGGCCCACAGGTCCTAGACATGGAGTACCGAGAGTAGGATTGACCTGAGCATGGCCCTGGAGGGCCTATCCTTTTCTTCTTCCATCAGATTTGTCTTGTAAGCAACAACAACGTCCATCACCATTGGCTTGGTATTGTATCGAAAGAGGTTCTTTCTCCATGAGGTAATTGGTCCAGGTATCATGGTATGTGTCACTTTTGATCATTGAAACTTTTAAATATATGCATATGATTCCTTTTATCTCTAAAAACTGCTTGGATCTTACATTAGCCCACTTGACCATGCTTGGGGAGATTGACAGGGTGCCCTATCAAGCCTATGCCCATAGGTCTTGGTTTGCCACTAGGGGAATTTTTGAAAATCCATCGTCCTCTCCCATCATAGAACCACTATTTCATCTTATCTCCCTCTCATTTATCCCATTCCCCTTGTCCAGGAATTGGGTTGACCTATTTGTAGGATTGCACCTTATCTCGTGAGAAGAAGGGGCTAAAGGCCCAGAAGGTAAAAGCAGCTAGTAAAAGACAAAAGCCTCAAAATGAAACCGCGAGATGCTTCGCCCAGGGATCCCTGAGAAGGCAATAAAAGGCCTCTCAGCAAGAAACAAGAGGGACCCAAAAAATAACAAACAAGACCTAGTCAGAGGATAGGGGGTCTCATCATGAGCCAACCTATTAGTTTCATGGGTACCTAGCAGTATGACATTGCCACCATCTGGTTACCATGCCAGGGCAGTGACCTTTGGTTGCATGGCCAAGGAAAAGGGGGTCTCATCACGAGCCAACCTTCTCATCTCTGTGAAAGTACTTGTGGGTAACACTGTCAGCTCTGGTCACCATGCCAAGGAAGTGTCCTCTGGTTAGCCCTTGAATAAAAAAAGAAAAAGAAGAAGAAAGAGCAAATAAAAGAATAAATAAAAAAAAAGAATAAAGGCAAGAACGGGCTTGGAAAAAATGCATCCATGACAGGTTCACCTTCTACAAAGGCACCCACAGATAACATTATGCATCCTTGGCCCTCACTGCACCCACATGTCTGGACATCCCCTAGCCACATCACCTCACTTACGTGGCTTGGATGAAATCTTCCTGGAAACTTTCCTTTTCTTGTGGATACTAGCCAAATAGGACGTCTTGTCTTTTTCTCCAATCTTGTATTGCAGGCTTTTGTAATGTCTTTGAGCTATTGGATGATGTATTAGGGTTTTTATGCACATGTTTAATAATATTGATGATGAGATGTGATTAACATTGCTATGATCCCAGTGACTGATGAGCCCATGGAGGGCGTAGCTTTTGATGTGCAGGACCATGCCCGACGGACAGGTACGATTTGGAACAGTACACATGGGGAGATGACCAGTTCGGACCTCCATGGCACTGAAGAGCCCACCAGATGGATGTTGAGACCCCATCAAGGGGTAGAGATAGGATGGATATGGATCAGGGATTTTTCACCGAAGAGGAAGAGGACGTTCTATTAGAGGCACTCCTGCAGGACTAGACCTGGGGGGAATGACCCCTTTTCAGTGGAACGCCAGCCTTGGAAAGCTTGTGACATATCCATATTCACCATGACGTCATACAACTTCATGGATGCTTTTGGAGGTAGACTGGGCATCAGTTGTTACACATCAAAATTGCTCAGATGGATAAGTGTCGCATTGTCCCTATCAGTCGTCGTAAGTGTCGCATCTTCCCTACAACTTTCGCAAGTGTCGCAAGTTGATTATTAGTGTCACAAACAACGTTCAGACATGATGTTGTGATAACGACACTAAGAAGGCACTTATGACACCTCATATGACTTATTTGAAGATCAAGAACTGATCCACTAGAATCAAATAACTCTTGACACCTAAAAGAGGCCCTGAAAAACTGATTTGGAGGGGGAACGCTCCCCTACTATAGCTGCAGAAGCGCTGGCGCTCCTCTACTATAGTTCAAAGAGCGTTATAATGCCCTTTAGGCCCTTCTGGAGGAGCGTTTCTCACCTTAAGAGCGTTGTCGCTTTTCCAAGGCATACCAGGAGCGCTACAACGCTCTGATACCCCTTTTGGGGGAGCGCTCCCTATTCTGGGTAAATTGTTAGCCCGTTGAGTCGAATGAGGAGGAGATCATTCGAGATTAGAAGGCAGTTGTGCTCGAATTCTTGGTTTCATCGAAAGATCCCCGATCCAAGGAGATGGTTCCTAACTGGTTCTAAACATAAATCAAGAGGTTAGACCCCTCCCAACCTATATAAACAGGCTCCATGATGGTGGAAAGGGGGAAGCACTGAACATATGAAACTTATGATCTTGGAGGAAATTGACAGTCATCCAAAGGAGAGTGATCAGTGAAGCTGCTGTTATCCAGGTTGTGGATCTTTCAGGAAAGGGTTAGACGAAGAGGACTTGACGAAGCTGTCGCATTCGCATCTATGATTGTAAGTACTGCTGTCGTTATTCTCATTAATATGACACGCTTGGCCTGTTTCTTTCTAGTTTGTGTCTGATGTTACATGAACTTATCATTCAGTGATAGATCTGTTTTCAAGCTAATGTCAATAGAGTAGGAAGTGGTTGTATCTTGTCTTGTCCACAGACCTCAGCAAGGAGCAAAGGATTGGAGCGCAACTCGGAGCGTGCAGGGACAAACGTCGATTAAAAGGTACTTCTGTTATCCTCCCTTCTCATGCATTAGTTTAGATGGATTTGAAAGGAAGTCAGTGTCCACATTAAGCATTTTTTTGTCTAGGGTTAAGGTCAAGCCTTAGAGGTGATCTACCTGTCCGTAAGGAGATTTTCCTACAACAGAAACTGGCGACTCCACTGGGGAGATAGCCTCGAATCGAAACCTCTTGTTTTGATTTTTCTCCTCATTGACCTTGTTCTGTCCCTTGATTGTTTCAGACCTGGTTTACCCCTCTTTGGTTAGTTTCATGAGCTGATTGGCTCCTTACCTTGTTACATTCAGCACATTTGTTAAGCTCAGATCTCAATTTTTGAAATTTCTTGACATTTCTGGGACTTTTAGACCCTGGCGCCCCTGACCTAGTGTTATCAGAGTGCCAACACTTCTAGCAGCCTTACACAGAGCGCTATAACGCTCTTTTCCCTTGGAAACAGAGCGCCAGCCCCCTTTTGCCAAAAAACCCTCCACAATTGCATTTTTCAGGGTTTGCCTCTGTGGCTCTTCTGCTGAGTGATCTAGTGAGTCAATTTGTCTTCCCTTTTAGTATTGACATCTGTCTTTTTGAGGAATAAAAACCTTGTTGATTGGATCTTGTAACCTTCTTCACCTTTTTGCATTGAGTTTTTCCTGTTAAGTGAAGCTTGGAACCTATGCATAGCGTTTCTTTTCTCTTCAAATGAGTGAAAACCCTGGTGAAGGTCATCAAAGGTCTACAGACCGCTGTTGTTTTCAGTCAAGGTTATTTGTTCTTCAACTCTTATTTTTTGGGTGTGAAGTTTGTTATTCTTTGATTGCTTCCTTTCTTTCGTTTTTCGTTTGATTGCTACAAAGGGTGTATTGTTTGCGTGACTTTTGCTTATGCTAGTTTGGTTTTCATTCATACCAAGAAGATAATTAACGAAGATAAGCATTGTGATTGTATTGATCATCGTCCATACGCAAACAATAAAGATATCTTCATAATTGATTGAGCATATTGGAAGGCATTTAAGAGTTTTTGCATCACATTAGGATTTGATTGAGAAAAAGAATTGTTTGAGAGCATTCTGTAGTTGTGCTTGTTAGTGAAATAACTCTCTCTCTCCCATAGCTAGATGTTCATCGAAAGGAAATGATTGTTTATCATGATCGATGCATTCTTTGGGTCTGAGTCACAATTTCATTTGTTTCACTTCCATGCACCCCTTTGCATAAAGAACAGCCATAAAAATCAACGCTAATTAAAACTTATCTAGAACTTTTTCTTTGCTAGAATCCTCCACCAACAGTAGAATAGGTGTAGTACTTTGGATTAGGCTGTGAGCATAACTCTCCAAAGTTGTCAAAAAAAACATTAGTATCCTGAGTTAAGGAGAGTAAATCCAGTTATCGTATAAGTCTGCCTGGGATCCCCCTCTCACACAGGGGTTATGCACGAGGTTGCATTCAGGTAAGCTACGGGGACTAACCCTCCGTGGTTTAATAGTTTGTGGTGGTCGGATCATATTATGGGGATCAATTTGAGGTAAATCCACAATTACTGCGTGGAATCTTCTTAGTTGGTTTCGGGCTTGATACCCTACCCGTACGTTTGGATCGAACTGTCGACTGTTCCCGCCCAGGGGCTGATTGTGAATTGGTAACCTTAGTGGCCATAATCTTTAGGTTCTTACACAAGGTGACGGTGACGGGAAGTCTCACTGTACCTGGAGCAGACATTGGTCAAACTCACTCGGGCTCCTTGGAGGGTAAATCCACAATTACTACGTGGAAGCTTGCACGAAGGCGTAAGTCTGTTAAGCAGGTCGCCATTGTAACTGTTCCACCCTGTCCCCGCCCCTTATGGACTTGATCATGCGATGTTGGATTTCATCACCAACTAGTACGGTCATCAAAAGAAGGTCATGTTTGTTGGGTTGTGATTCTTAGATTTTTTAGCAAGTGCTGTTTCTTTTCGCTAGTTGGCCATAGATTTCTTTCATCGACCCTCCACGATGCTCGCGGAGGCTACAGGGACTTCCTCCAGAAAATATGGAAGGAGACATCCCTTTACCCGCTCATTCTACGGAACAACCTCCTCAACCGAGCGAGGTTCAAAACACCACAATCGCCCAGGAAGAGGTTCCCATCCCTTTGGAGAATTTTCGAATAGTCTCGGAATCCCCGGAAGCTTATCGCATTCCGGAGGGATATGAACGACAGATCCTCCACCTAAATTCCACTGGAGAATTTGTTGTCATAAATCCTTCTAATGCTCCGGTGGGGTCTCCTCAAAACCCTCTACCAGATGACCCCTTTTGGACTGAAAATATTGTTCGGAGTCCACCACGCTTGGTGCGAGATATTTATGGAATGGGAGAAGGCGCTAACGCCTGTTTCTCTTACACTGTACCCCCAAATCACTTTACCGGTACTACCACTTTTACAACTACACCAATCGTTTCTCCGAGCACACCACCTATTGGCCCAAATGTAACATCCGTCAGCCCGAGACCTACTATTCCCCTCCAGACAACCCATTCGACACTGACCCCACACATTCTGACTATCCCTGCCGGTAATGCGGTAGTTAATCAAACTCCGATTGGCACACCCGTAACACCAAGACCAAACCTCCCCTTTGGATTTAAGGCACTGAACGCATATGCCACTACCAATGCCCAAACCACTACTCAAATCGTACCGGGAAGTTCCATACCTATCCAACAACCCGGAGGGACGGTCCTTGGTAGTTCTAACCCAATCGGCAACATTGGTCAAACTTTCACGTCTGGCCCTCAAATCCCGGGAACTCTACCTCAAACTGGGGGTCATCCTCCCACCGGAGGACAAATCCCATTTGGGGGGCAACCTCAAGCCGGAGTCCACCATCATCCACAAGGACAAAATGCGTCCGTCGCACCCAATCCGTGGAGCATCCCTTTTCAAGGAAATCTGCATGCCTCCACAGGACAAAATGCGCCCACCGCACCTAACCCGTGGAGCGTCCCCTTTCAAGGAAACCCACATGCTTCCACGGGGCAAAACGTTCAGACTTCGCAACAACCCCCTTATGGACAAATGCCCAACCCAACCCATAACCCTCAAAACCCATCCGGGTATCCTCTGCTCACAAAGGCTTCTCAAAACACTTCAAATCCTATGTACCTTAGTCAAAACCAACCTCACATGAGAGGGCCCACGAGTTATAATTATCCACATAACCCAGTATTAGGCCCCACTGGTGTTCCTCTACCGCACCAGCATTACCCACAGGTTAACCGACAACTACCTTTTCTAGCCACCCTGGACCTTCCAAACTTATCTCGGTTAACGAATGATCCCATTCATCATTCTTCGGTTTGGCCCGCAATTCCAGCAAAGCTCCCCTCTGATATCCAAAAATTCGACGGAAAATCTGGAGAAGACCCGAACAACCATGTAATGAACTTCCATTTGTGGTGCTCATCCAAATCCCTCATGGATGATTCTATTCGTTTGCGTCTTTTCCAACGGACACTTACGGGTTCCGCAGCAAAATGGTACATTGAATTACCACGCACATCTTTTTACGATTTCAACTCCCTCGCCATGTCCTTCCTCACACATTTCCAACGGCCCATCCGATACGAGACAGGTACTGAACTATTAACCTCTCTTCGTCAGACAACTTCCGTACACATCTCCGATCATATCCATGAATGGAGAAGACGATGAAGGCTAATAAAAGCGCTCATCCCTGACCAATTATTAGCAGAATGGTTCACGAAATCATTATTACCCAAGATCGCTCGTGATGTTGCCATGGGCGGAGTGGTCACCGAGGAAGAAGCCATCACCCGAGCTCAGTACTTAGACTTAGTCTATTCACAATCCGGTACTCTGTATGAGTTGATACCAAACGCTACCCATCCCAATAACGATCCATCCAAATCATCGACTGCTTCGCATGCAGATGGAGTTATTGGCTCTGTCAAAACTCAATCTACTACTCAGTCTACTGGAACAATCAAGCAGCCAGTTTCCATGGCCACCTCCAGTTCGACTGCACCCTCTTCTACCCCCACCCAAACTCAAGTCGTGGATGTGAATGTGGTCCAATCAACCCCTTCACAACAACCTGGGGGCAAGAAGAAAGCGAGAAACAAAACAAATAAGAACAATAACAATGAACAACCCAAGACCCAACCACAAACCCCTGCTACTGGAAAAAAACCACAGTGAAAACCGAAATTCCCATGTCTCATTTGCGATGACGATCACTACACTCGAGACTGCCCACATCGCGATGAGGTGGCTAAAATTTTTAAGGGAAATTCGCAACCCGCTGTGCTCACTCAGCCGTTTCCACAACAACAATCTTTGGTTTCACAAACCCCCACGCCGGGGGGTAGTTCCAACCAACCCCATGATGAGGCCCTGACAAGCGCACACATTTACATGTTCAATGGGGTTAATCTAACCACTCGTTCTGCGACATACGACACACTAGTTAAACCTGATAAGCCGAAGACTGCTAACGGTTCTTCACTAGATCCTTTACCATCTGCTGTCAATCCTCCATATGTTAACCCTCCATCCGAGCCACTTCATATCGATAAACCTTCTTTTGACTCCATCTTACGCCCTCCTAAGAGCACCATCCGAAAATCCACTTTCAATCCTAATTCACGAGCCGCCCAAAACTACAATATTGTAGAAGATTTGGCCCAAGCTCCGTGTGCCATGTCTACATTGGAAATGTTACAACACTGTCCTAACCAACGTAGGACGCTCTTAGCTGCTATCGGCGCCTTCGATCCCGAGTCATCCAACTACATCACGTTTAATCTGGACGACCATCAACCGCGACTCTCCCACCAGCTAGCTTTCCAAATCGATGTT
>ML776640.1:332900-374717 GCA_009831015.1 Picea engelmannii
CCTTGCCGTAGCAACACTCTCCCTCTTTAAGCTCTCTCGTCTTGTTTTTGTGCTTAATCTAAGCTAGTCGTTTGCCGGGAAGGAGGAGAGAGAACGAGGCCTTGCTTTTGCAACACCAGAGTGAGCCTCTCTCCCCCAGGGTTCTGTCGGCCCTACTTTAGTAGCAACTTGAAACTTTTCTCTCCGGTCCTTTTAAAATATCGTCTCCTTCAACCTGTGCATCCTTAACTCTTTTGACTCTATTTAACCCTAAGGCATTGATCTCCAGCCTCAACGTTGAAGTAAGATCTTGATCCAAACACTCTCAAACTTTTTTGAATTGAAACCCTAACTACATTAACCCTAACCTGCTAACCCTAAGTTGTTGACGTCACCCTTGTTTATTTCATCTTGGTGCAGCAATGTTTCACTTTATAAGCAATTGAATGGTAGTTGAGGGCATTTATTAGACTAATTATTGATTGATTACATTGGATGCCATATCATTCTTGTATATATTGACAAGTGACATATTTATCATTTCCATTTTGCAAACATTGACTTCGTCAATATTTACTTTTTAAACTGCTTATATTGGATATAAGATAGTCATTGATTTATGAAGTACTAACCAAGATTTCATGTATTAGTTTCCTTGTTGTGTTGTCTCAAGAAGGGGATTTTATTTTCTTTGGTTATACTCTATTATTGGTTATTTAGTCGGGACTATCTGATTGGCAGTAATCTGTGAGGGGAAAATTTGTCTTTGTACTATTAGTCTTTTCCCTTTCAAAACCCCAGGTTACCAGGGACGTCTCCCCTGGGCCTAGCCTCCCTAAATAGAAAGAGCCTCCCCATTGTGGTGGCATTGGGTGGGGAAGGTTCCCGTTTCACCAGTTTGACCTACTATGCTTTATCCTTTCTTGCATCTACAAATTGTGCGATAAAATTTTGGCACCGTTGTCGGGGAACACTAAATCAATTCTCCTCAGACAACAAATCTTTTCGGTAAGAATTGCCTCAGAGACCTTATCTTACACGCTTACCTGGCGACTCCACTAGGGTGTGTTCCCTTTTCTTTGGTAGTTTCAAGTAAACTATCTAGTGACTCCACAAAACAAAAGAGGTTCAGTAATCCTCCTTTGTCTTACAGAAGGAAGCCTCCTAGGAGCTCTCCTGTTGTCAAATCACTCTTCGAGAAAAGCCTTCCGTTAAGAATCATGTCTAGTTCTCAGACCTCTACAATGAACCCAACCAACAATCAAAGACAATGGTCATCTACTCTTTTTAAACTGTTAGACATGTCAGCCATACTAGGCTACCCTAGGAAAATTCCACCCAAGTATGAGAAGTGGTTGCCTAAATTCACTGGTACTAATGCAATCAGTGTCGAAGAGAACATGAGCAACTTTTGGGATTTTTTCCAGCTTCATCCCATTAGTGACGATGCTGAAGATTTGGTCATGAAGTTGTTCTCCGCTACTCTTTATGATGCCTCAAGGCGTTGGTACCTGAGTCTTCCTGATGGAAGCATCAAAACCATGGATAGAATTGAAGAGGCCTTTCTCAAAAGATGGAGTGTCAAAGAAGACCCTAATATGCTCCTCACCTAACTGAATAACCTTGCCAAATATGAAAATCAATCCATTCGGGAGTTCCACACCATATTTGAGACTTTATTGCAAAGAACTCCCGCAAGCCATCATCCGAAAGATGACTACCTCATCCATGTTTACACCAGATCTTTCAATGGACAACTAGGGTATCTTCTTAGAGATAAAAACCCCAAGTCCAGTCAAGAATCCTAAGAGCTCATTACTAAAATAGAGGGAAACCTCCTTTCATCCAATATCGATCCTTTTGCTAACCCAAGGGGGAGAATAGAAACTAAACCAAATATAGTTCACAATGTTGAGCCTACTTCAGATCTATGTACCAGTATCGCCAAGCTACAAGCCTCTATGAATGGTATCATAAAGAATCAAGAGGAAATGATGAGCAGGATTGTCAAATTGGAAAGATCTCAGACTCAAGCACCCAGGGTCTCGTACAAAGGGCAATTCCAGAAGGGAGGCCAATTTTATAAACCAAAAAATGAGCATGAAGTTCTAAATATCTTGTCCCATGCAAACGTTGTTGATGAAAATCCTTGGTGCCTAGAATGCAGCGAAGCACATTGGGAGCATGAGTGTCCTTACAATGGTGGCCATAAACAAGTCAACAACATGGATTGTTTCATGGAGATTCCTCAAATAAATATCACTGATGCAAAACATCAGGTAGTCGTGAAAGAAGTAGCCAGATCAACAAGGATGGCGGTAATAATCAACCTTGAACAGGAATCACGAGAGAAGCTAAATAAACAAGAATTTCAGGTGTACAGAATAAAGAATTTGAAACAACCTGTTGTTGATCAGGCAAAGCCTCCACCCCTGGAAATACTTCTTCCCAAGACATCTAAGGCTGGTAAGGTTGACCCGAACTTTGACTTTGAAGGGGAATTATAAAAAATGCATGTAAACGTCCCCCTGACAGAAGCAATCAAGATCCCATCCATCAAAGAACACTTTGACACTTTCTTTTCAGGATCATATGAACCCATGGACCCCCCTATTATGTTGCAAGCTGATCACTTCAGGGTCCAATATGGTGAGAACCCTCCTTTCTTCATGACGTTGGCAATGAACGACAAGAACCTCAACAATTTCATGTTAGATACAAGTGATGGTGCCAACATGATGTCACTCAAAGTCATGTGACAAGTGGTTTTGAATGTCACATGACCTTGTAGAAATGTATGTGGCTTCGAATCTAAATCCATACCCACACACGGGGTGGTTGAGAATGTTGAAGTTTGCCTGAAGGAGTACCCAAAGAATGGAGATCATGGGATAACTAGAAGATCGTGATCCATACCCGATATCTAGGGATAACTAGGAGATCATGTCTCGAGGTCCACAGGTCCTAGACATGGAGTGCCAAGAGCAGGATTGACCTGAGCATGGCCCTGGAGGGCCCATTCTTCTTCTTCTTCGCCAGACTTGTCCTGTTAGCAACAACAGCTTCCATCACCATCAGCTTGGACTTGCATCGGAATGGACTCTTGCTCCATGAGGTAATTGGTCCAAGGTATCATGGTATGTGTCATGTTTGATTGTTATAACCTTCTTATATATGCATCAAGTTCCTTACATTTCTGATAAATGCTTGGATCTTACACTAATCCACTTGACCATTGTTGGGGTAGTTAGCGGGGTGACCTAGCAAGCTGGTATTCATGGGTTTTGGTTAGCCACCAAGGGGGGTTTGCAAAGCCATCGTCCGCTCCCACCATTCTATCATTTTACATCTTATCTCCCACACATCCATCCCATTCCTCTAGTCCGGCCATTAGGATGACCTTTTGGGGGTTACACTTTGTCCTGTGGGAAGAAGGGGCTAAAGGCCCAGGGGGTAAAAGCATCTGGTAAAAGATAAAATCCATAATAAATAAAACCTAGAGATGCTTCGCTTAGGGATCCCCGAGAAGGAAATAAAAGGCCTCTCGATAAGAAACTAAAGGGACCCTAAGAAAAATAATAAAAAACAACACCTAACCAAGAGGATCCCAAATAAAGGGGCTTGGAAAAAGTGCATCCATGACGGGTACAGCTCACCTCCTACAGAGGCACCCACGGACAACACCTACCCCTGGTCTTACTATGACTAGACATCCCTAGACCATACCACTTCGTATACATGTCTTGAATGATCCTCTGAGGAAACTTTCCTTTTCTTGTGGGTATTAGCCCGACAGGTTATTCTGTCGGTTTCTTCATCTTTGTATAGTAGATATGTGTAATGTCTTTGAGCTCTTAGATGATATGTCAGGGATTTCATGCATGTATTTGATAAATTTAATGATGAAATATGATTGACATTGCTATGATCCCTATTATCCCCGATATCTAGGGATAACTAGGAGATCATGTCTTGAGACCCACATGGTCCCAGACATGGAGTACCGAGAGCGGGATTGACTTGAGCATGGCCCTGGAGGGCCCATCTCTCTTCTTCTTCGTCATATTTGTCCTGTCAGTAGTAGCAGTTTCCATCACCACCGACCTGGGCCTGCATCGGAGAGGACTCTTGCTCCATGAGGTAATTGGTCCGAGGTATCATGGTATGTGTTATATTTGATTGTTATAACATTCTTATATATGCATTAGGTTCCTTTCATTTCTGATGACTGCTTGGATCTTACACTAATCCACTTGACCATTGTTGGGGTGATTGATTGGGTAAATTAGCAAGCTGATATTCATGGGTTTTGGTTAGCCACCAAGGGGGATTTGCAGAGCCATCGTCCGCTCCCACCATATTATCATATTTACATCTTATACCCCACTCATCCATCCCATTCCCCTAGTCTGGGCATTAGGATGACCTTTGAGGGTTACACTTTGTCTTGTGGGAAGAAGGGGCTAAAGGCCCAGGGGGTAAAAGCAGCTAGTAAAAGATAAAACCCATAAGAAATAAAACCTAGAGATGCTTTTCCTAGGGGATCCCCGAGAAGGCAATAAAAAGCCTCTCGATAAGAAACTAAAGGGACCCTAAGAAAAATAATAAAAAACAACACCTAACCAAGAGGATGGGAGGTCTCATCATGAGTCGGCCCATTATGTTCATAGGTATTTAGCAGTATGACATTGCCACTATCTGGTCACCAAGCCAGGGAAGTGACCTTTGGTTGCATGGCCAAAGGAAAGTGGGTCTCATCACGAGCCATCCTTATCATTTCTGCGAAGATACCAGTGGGTAACACTATCAGCTCTGGCCACCAAGCCAAGGCAGTGTCCTATGGTCAGACCTTGTAGTAAAAAAGAAAGAAAATCAATAAATAAAAAGATAAAGGCAATAAAGGGCTTGGAAAAAATGCATCCATGACGGGTACAGCTCGCCCCCTACAAAGGCACCCACAAACAACACCTTCCCTTGGTCTTACTGTGACTGGACATCCCTAAACCATATCACCTCATAAAACATGGCTTGAATGATCTTCTGAGGAAACTTTCCATCTCTTGTGGGTGTTAGCCCAATAGGTTGTTCTGTCGGTTTCCTTAGCTTTGTATAGTAGATCTGTGTAATATCTTTGAGCTCTTAGATGATATGTTAGGGATTTAATGCATTTATTTGATAACTTTAATGATGAAATATGATCTGCATTGCTATGATCCTGAGGACTGATGAGCCCATGGAGGGCGTAGTCTTTGATGTGCAGGACCATACCCGATGGACAGGTACCAGAGGACTGGTACACATGGGGAGATGATTAGCTCGGACCTCCATGGGGATGAAGAGCCCATCAGATGGTTGTCGGGATGGAAGAGGCAGGACAACTTCATGATAACCCCTTACACAAAGAATACAGAAGGACGTCCTTACCAGGACACTTTGGCAGAGATCGACCTAAGGGGGATCACCCCCTGCAGATGAGATGATGGCTTTGATGGACAGGACGCCACCCAGGGCAGGCTGGACATTTTCTGGAGCATGTGGCAATGTGTTGGGACTATTTGGCACGTGTGGAAGGTTGTAGGAGCCCCAGAGGGGCCAACGTTTTTCCTTCTGGATGCTGATGATGCCCTGAAAGGGCCAACGTTTCCCTCAGAGGGTCCTGACGTCTCCCTTTTATCTCTTACTTTTGACATTTTAGCATTTAATGTGACAAATAATGGAATATTGTTAAGTCAGCCTTGTCGCCTGTTTTTAATGACCTATTTTGTAATTAAAGGTCATTTGGATGATATAAATTGAGGACGTTGAGCCTCATTTTGGACATAACAAAAACTTACTCTCTTGTGAGAGATCTCTTTTTATTCTTTTGTCTTGGATTATTGGCTCTTGGAGTTGAGGTGCTACACTTGGGAGGATTATCTTTGGCAGGTGTATGGTGTTTTTATCCTTGGAAGGTGTTACAACTAGGGTTTGATAAGCTCTTCATGAATTTGTAAGTGTATTTTTCATACAAAACTTCTTGATTGAATGGTTGTAGGTTTAATATCTTACATGTGTGGTTACATTATTATTATTATTCTTAATCATTGAAACCCTAGGGAGAAAGCAAACAAGTAGGTCATTTCTTCATGTCCCCATGATAAAAACTTGTTTAGCCATTTGATTAAGAAGAACATAGCCTATCCATTGCTACATTATTTCTTCTTTTTCTTGAGTTAGTTTGAAACATAGATTGAAGAAAGAAGACGTCCTAGGCCTAATTGACTTTACACCTAGGGTTTGATTCTTAGGGTTTGAAGAGCCTTGGCTCTACAATACTTTTCAGCCATAGATTTATGTTTTAAAGCTAGCCGTTTTTGCCAAAGAGTCTTAAGGAAAGAGGGAGGACCATGAGGCCTAGCTTAAGCTACACTGGAATGAGCCTCCTCCCCTTAGGGTTTTGACTTGGTGGCCTTGCCATTGCAACACCATTAAGCCTAACTCTCCCATATTTAGGTTTAGATCTTCCCAAGCCTTTAGTCTCACTCCTTGACTCCATAATACCCTAGGCACTGGTCTAAAACTTGCAACGTTGAGTCTTTGGTGTTAAAACAATATTTTAAACTTTCACAAATTGAAACCCTAACTAACCCTAGTGACCTACTAACCCTAACTAGCTAGTGATGGCATACCTATTTTGATCTCTTGTTTGGTATAAAACGTTTTGGCCTTGTCATCTAGCAATTGGCATTGATGTGTAGATTATTTTCATTGGCTTAATTTGCAAAACGTCCACTTCCTTGTCTACTAAAACTAACCTAGATTAGGGCTGACATCACCCTTAGTAGGTTTGACGCATCAACCTTTTTCATGTGAGCACATAAATGATATTTAAAGCGTTGTGATAATTCAAGGATTAATTTTATACATTGAATGCTCTATCATTTGTATTTATTGAAGAAGTAATATTATAAGCCATAGCTTTAATTGCAATCATTGACTTCGTCAATAATTACATTTATTTATGCTCATGTGTATTTAATATTGATAGTCATTTATATTTGAAGTACTAACCACTGCTGCACATTTTAGTTTTATCATTGCCTTGTCTCGCAAACAGGTGCCTTTTCAGTGGAATACCTTCTCTGTGACTATCCATTTGGCAGTAATCTGTGAAGGGAAAGCTTACTTTAACCTTTGAGCCATAACCCCCTGATCCTTTTCCTTCAATACCCCAGATTACTAGGGACGTATCCCTTGGGATTAGCCACCTTGAATAGAAAGAGCTCCCCATCGAGGTGACAGTGGGTGGGGAAGCTCCTGTTACGCCAGTTTGACTCTTGCCTACAAGCTACTAAACCTTTCCTACAAACTGAGCGATAACAATCTCGAGGACTGATGAGCCCATGGAGGGCGTAGTTTTTGATGTGCAGGACCATGCCCGACGGATAGGTACCAGTGGACCGGTACGCATGGGGATATGATTAGCTCGGACCTCCATGGGGTTGAATATCCCATCAGATGGTTGTTGGGATGGCAGAGACAGGACGGTGTTATGATGAGCCTTTACACAAGAATACAGAAGGACGATCCACCAAGACACTTTGGCAGAGCCCGACCTAGGGGGAATCGCCCACTGTAGACATGGCGTTTGCTTTTGATGGACAGGACGTCACCTAAGGCAGTTGGATGTTGTCTGGAGCATGTGGCAGTGTGTTGGGTCATTTGGCACATGTGGCAGCTTGGAGGAGCCCTAAGAGGGCCAACGTTTGGCTTCCTAGATGTTGAGGTTTCCCAAAAAGGGCCAACGTCTCCCTCAGAAGGGCTTGACGTCCCCCTTTCAGCTCATATTATGACATTTCTTAGCATTTAATGTAAAAACAGTGTAAAATTAAAAGTCAGCCTTGTCAGTTGTTTTAATGACCTATTTTAAAATTAAAGGTCATTTGGATGATATAAATAGAGGATGTTGCCTCTCATTTTAAACATAACATAACTCACTCTCTTGTGAGAGATTCACTCTTGTCTTTTGTCTTGGTATTTTTGGCTCTTGGAAGTGAGGCACAACTCTTGTTTGAGGATCTTCTTGGCATGTTATGGTGTTTCTCTCATTGGAAGGTTTACAACTAGGGTTTGATGAGCATTCTTCATGATTTGTAAGTGTATTTTTCATGCAAAACTTCTTGAATGAATGGTTGTAGTTTAAATCTCTTGCATTTATTGTTACATTGCTATTATATTTCTTAATCTTGAAACCCTAGGTAGTAAGCACACAAGTAGGTCCTTGCTATATGTCCCCATGATTGAGAAACTTGTTTTAGCCATTGATTAAGGAGGATATAGCCTAGCCGTTGCTACACTAATCACCATTTTTTTGAGTTAGCATTAAACATAAGTTGAAGGAAGGAGACATCCTAGGCCTAGTTAATTCTACACCTAGGGTTTTGACTTTTAGGGTTTGAAGGGCCTTGCTCTTGTAACACTTTTCACCCTTATATTTGTGTTTTAAAGCTAGCTGTTTTGCCAAGGATATTTAAGGAAAGAGGGAGGAGCATGAGGCCTTGCTTAAGCAACAACGGAATGAGCCTCCTCCCCTTAGGGTTTTGATTCTAGGGCCCTGCCATTGCAACACCATAGAACCTAACTCTCCAGTCCTTAGATTTTGATCCTCCCAAGACTTTTCCCTTGCTTTTGAATCCATAATACCCTAAGGCATTGGTCTTTCTCTCCAACATTGAGCTTGTTGTGTCAAAACAACCTTTCAAAATTCTCAAATTTGAAACCCTAACTAACCCTAACGTCTACTAACCTAGAAACTGAAGATGACGTCATGCCTTAATTGAGATTTTGGTTGATAGAAAACACTGTGGCTAGGTCATCCCATGATAGACATTGATGTATTGATAGTTTTCATTGGCTAAATAACAAAATGTTGACCTCTTTGTCTACCATACTAACCCTAGGAAAAGCTGACGTCATCTCTAGCATAGTGACGCAACAATTCTGTTACATATGAGCATTTGATGATATTTAATGCATTAAGTTAGTTTAAGGATTGATCATTTTCATTGGATGCTATATCATTGTGGTATTTATTGACAAGTGACTTTAATTTGCCATTTCCATTACTGCAAACATTGACTTCGTCAATATTTACTGCTATTATTGCTCATGTACATTGAATATTGATAGTCATTGATTAATGAAGTGTTAACCACTGTTGTATGTATTAGCATCATTATTGTCTTGTCTCGCAAAACAGGTCTCTTTTGTGGTTCTTCTTCATCTGACTATCTTCTTGGCAGTAATTTGTGAAGGGAAAACTTTCCTTAGTCCTTGAGCCTTTACCTTTCAAAACCCCAGATTACCAGGGACATCTCCCTTGGGTTTAGCCACCCTAAATAGAAAGAGCCCCCAATCGAGGTGACAGTGGGTGGGGAAGCTCCTGTTACGCCAGTTTGACCCTTACCTTTCAGCTACTTGACCTAGACTACAAACTGAGCGATAGCAGGCCACACATACAATACACTCTTGGAGGGTAAGCAAGTTCCCAATTTTCACCTCCAGGATGCCCTGCTTTGTCACCTAGGACACCTTTGTGTTACTTCAAGCGAGCATGCCAAGATGATTTTGGAGGTGCACTACAGTCGGGTCATTGGGAATTTCAGGGTTGAGAAAACCATGGCAATACTGCAAAAGTATTTCTATTGGCCGAACCTTCGACAGGATGTCGGGAAGTACATCAAGTCCTACACTGCTTGCGCCATTGCCAAACCGACCATCAAGAAGCAAGGCCTCTATACTCCGTTTCCTTCCTCTAGTCAACCTTGGGAATCCATCTCCATGGATTACATGTCAGGCCTTCCTTCTACTAAGCATGGAAATTATTGTGTTTTTTTGGTCGTCGACCGATTCTCGAAGATGTCCATTATGATGGCCTGCTAGAAGAATATCACAAGAGAAGCCACTGCTAAACTCTTCTTTGAACGAGTGTGGGTACACTTTGGGATCCCCCAGTCTATCATCTCATATCATGACAGCAGGTTCCTCAGTACATTTTGGTCTAGCCTATGGTTGATGCTGGACACCAAGCTCATCAAGTCCATAGATTTCCATCCACACACTGATGGCTAGACAGAGGTCGTCAACTAGATGATTGTACACATTCTGCGCATGTACAACTCAAAGAATCCATGCACATGGGATGAGAGCCTCCCCTATGTACAACACAACTACAACCGGTCTCTCCATAGCTCAACCATCCACGACCCCTTTCAAGTGGGCTTGGGATTCCAGCCACTATGTCCCATTGACGTAGCCATGCCATTTGCGGTGAATCAGGCATATTCAACCCATGTCCAGTCTGAGGCTGACAAGGAAAACAACTTCATTGAGCGCATTCATCACATATGCAAACAAGTTCATGACATATTGGACAAAACCAATTCTAAGTACAAGCAACAATATGATCAACATCGAGTGCCACACAACCTCTAGGTGGGCGACAAAGTGTGGCTACATTTGCAAAAGGAGCACCTCATTGGACCCTACCGCAAGATTCGCCCACTCCGATATGGGCCATACACCATCACCAAGGTTGTAGGGGACAATTCCTTTGAGCTCATTATTCCACCATTCCTTGGTCTGCACCCAATGTTCAATGTGGACCGCCTTCAGCTCTACTTTCCACCTCTACTAGAAACATCCGACATGGCATAACAACTCACACCAACAGAGTTAAACCCAGATTGCACGGAACAAGACAAAACAGATCGAATTATGGACACACATATCAAGAACACCCACCAACAGAGGATCCAGCTATATCGAGTTGTCAAAGCATGCCAACTCCTTCACCAGGGCAAGTGGCTCACCAGGGACCAAGTTCAACAGAAGTTTCCTCATCTCATGGAGGAACTCAACGCAATGGGGACCATTGCTTTCTAAGGGGGGAGGAATGATCCAAGTGGATATTGGTGTCCACCCACCTATTCCACTTGGACCCACACCATTGTTTCTTTTAGTTTTCCAGTTTCCTTAATTGTAGCACAATTTACTATTTTTAGCAGTTCTTCGGGTCCTAAACTTCCGGAGCTGTTTTGAGGCCCTAAACGACATTTTTTGGGATGAATGCTCCAATGAATATGAGTATGTTTCAAACTTGATATTCGTTTTCAGTAGTGTATTCCTCGAATAGATATTTCTAACGATGTACCATGTGCGTCAAACGGAGATAGTATGCCAAAGTTACGACCCCGGGAAATTGATGTACCAATTTACCCCAACGGGGCCCATATTCTGGTGTTTCATCTCCTAGGGTTAGGTTTTTGGATGTTTAGGGTTTTCCATTGTTTCTCAGTAATATATAGGCCTTTGAGCCTCATTGTAACAGGCAGTTCAGAGGCCAGTATCCGCCACATCTCTCTCAGAGATAAGCTACCAACGCCCTAGTTAGTTTATTTCCATTCTATATGTAATCATTTTTCATTCATTTGTTATTAATGAAATGAAGTCTTATTTCCGCTACATCTCCGCGTTTATGTGTATTTCAGTATTTCATTGTGTTCCTACATAAATCCGGATTATTCTATCTTGTAGAGAATAAACACTAATATACCAAACTAAAAGCAAGAAAAGAAAAACTCACAATTATTCCTATCTTGCAGAGAATAAACACTAAGCTACCTAACTGAAAGCAAGAGTGTTGTGACAGTATTCAAATGTGATTATTGTGTCTACGGTGGCGAATGACATCACGATGGCCTCTAACCATTAATGACAATTCAAGTGGAATTAACTCAATGCTAACTTCTATAGAGAAATGTAAAGTATGGATAAGGCAGTCTATAGAAAGTTTTTCCATCATAAGAGAAACATTAGATGTTCTTGGAATCATATAATCTTCAAAAATTGTGCAAAAGAGATTCAACATCATTCATTTGCTCTATCACACTATTACTGGAAAATACTCTATTCAAAATCACTAATTCAAGCAAATCTACAAACTCATAATTATCACCAATTATAAATTCTAATTCTAATTCATAACTAAGATAACATTGAAAATACTCTATATAGAATCAGTAATTCATGTGAACCTACAAACTCATAACTAATGCTAATTAGAAATCATAATTCAAATTCATAACTGGAATCTCATTAAAAATCATAACTTAAAGTTAACTAAGCTACCATTGAATATCATAACCCAAAATAAACTTCTATCCTATCATGCTTATGTTAGAGACAAGATTAACAAGTTGTTTATATAACAAGATTAACAAGATTAACAAGATTAACAATTTGATAAATGAATACTATCTAAATAATTACTCTATAGAGTGATTTACAACTTTATGAAACATAGAGGATAAAGACTTAATTAAACAGTTTATATGCAAATAAACTACAACCTACAATTGGGATGTTAGAAATCAAAATATAAACAATAAACATGGACGTGCACACATGCTCTATGACATACACACAATTCAGAAAATGAGTTGCAAATTAGAGAAGATATACATGGATGTGAATTAGACAAGCAATCTGAAATTAAAAAGATATACACAGTGAATGAAATTAAACAAGCAACTTCGAAATTGAAGATATATGAAAGACAATTATATAGATGAAAATATATACTAATATAAACAACTACCCAAACCACTGGTGGGCCCCCTAGAAGGTCATGGAAATACTTCAATAGGAAAATGTAGTCACTGAGTTAATGAAACATTGACATTGATCATTAAAAACAAAGTATATAGTAAAATGAAGATAATGCATTTGTATAAAATAAAATTCGTGTCTTTCTTTGTGTCATAGGCGGTAGTATTTATAGATTATTACAGAGCTTGAGAGGTCAACCGTTAGAAGGTTCGACACTCTCTAAAAACAATGATTCATTAAATTCGATTAACAGAAGACATCTTTCTTAACAGCCTCGTGCACTCCACTTAATGACCGCTGCAACTACCCAAGTCTAGATGTGTCGAGCTCCATAGCTGGAGAGCATGAGTGGGCACAAAACCCATGTTCATGATTCGTCCATCAAAGCCCGTTGATGTGCTAACTGCCAACCCCTCTACGCTCTGAGTGTTGGATGGAGTGCCGAATGGAGGTCTGGACGAAGGACTGGATGGAAGGTCGGATCACAATTTCGACCTGTTCCAAGAAAACAAGAAATGTTAGATTATTATAATCAATCAATTGAAGATGAATTAATCATAAAACCATTGCAAAGCGATGATTATACATACCTCGTATGATTTTCCCTTGAATTGATTAGCTCCTCTCTTCTTTCTAGGAACCGAAGGAAAATCTTGATGAAATGAATCTTGTAGATTCTTAAGTTTAGAATCAATAGGTGTTGAAGGCAATGGGGAATTATCAACAAAACTTTTAATTTTCTTACCAGATGAGGCTGTAGGGGAATCAATAATTTTCTTGGCCTTTTTATCAGACATGGAGATAGTTTGAACTTGAGGGTTTGGATTTTTCAAAGAGTGATTCTTAGGTGGGGTGATAGCCCCTGAATCATCTGATCTCTTGCTTGTCTTAACTGTGAGATGGGGATTCGAGAATTGGTAGAGGAAATCGTCCCATGTCTTACTCTATTTTTTCAATTCTGATATAACAAGCAATTTAATGAGGCCATGGTGAAATAAAATGTTGTGAGGGTTGGCCAAATTTTTACAGACCTGGGAATATATTTTCTCAAGGATTTTAAGGAAGTAGAAAGGAAAATCCAGGGGTTTGTTGAATTGAAAATGGACTAACAGACGAAAATGACAAGCTTTAAAAACATAGTAGCCACCTTCACAAGTGATGAGCCTGATAATTATGATCAGGGGGTTAATAAATTTGTCTTTGATCCATTCTTTTGAATACCCTTTGGCTTCAGAGACATTTTGGAATTTGGGCTTGAACACTTTGTTATAGCTTGGACGTGGAAATTGATGATGTTTGAACCACTGATACCCAACCCGTGGAAATTTTGTGGCTGAGGAAATGGATTCCTCAGAGACCAAGAAGACCATCGACCCTATGCGATCTAGTCTCCCATCGAACTGAAGAGCGAATTGAAGAGAGACGCCATCGTCGTTCCCCTACAGTCTGGCCAGGAATGGTACCCAACCCATGCAGAGCAAGATTTCTCTACACGCTGTGAATTATGGAATGGCCAATAGCTTGGTGTAGGAGGATGGTTCATAATGGTTGGGCATGGTTATAGATCAAGGGATGAATAGGAGGCTGAAAGGAAAAGAGCTAGCGCGACACAACAAACAGAGGATGATCGAAATGAGAAATCGTGACAGAGTACCTGTTTCTTAATGCAATTGTGATGGAAACGATTGAATTGTGGGCGAATTCGTCATACACGATCGCCATGTATGATCATAATTGCATTGAGTTTGAGTTTGAATGGTGTGTAATTTGGAGGCAAACGAAATCATGTAAGAATTAGATCAATGTCCAAGTCTTCGACTTGGACATTTGATCATAAAATGCATTTATAAGTTTAATTTGATCACCAAAATGGAGTTTGAAAAATACATCATTCAATTCATCTAACTTACCTTTTTAATGGGTGTAATTAATTCAAGTGATCATACCTGCATGCGATCGTGATCGTTTACAGTATATAAATACCTCTCTCTATCCTCCAGATGGCACTCCATCGGGTCTTCCTGTGTAAGTGGAAATTATCCCATAGTAAAGAGACGTTCACCCATAGCACTTAGCTTGGACAATTTCTGCCAGGCATGGTGAACAAGAGCATGGAGCATGGATAGGATGAGTATGAATAGGATTATCCATTTCCTTGTCATCGATCTGTAACAATATAAAACAACTTTCTTCTCTTTTCATAGGCTTGTAATACATATGGTAGTGAGCATTTAGCAGTTGTTATTGATCTGTTATTGTCACAAGGAATCAATTAAGTATAACCAGTCTTCTATTATATAAACATAAAAATGCACAACAGGATTATAACACACACAATGATGTCAACAGTATAGAATTTAGCATACCAATACAAACAATTGTTGATATAATAGCCTAGAATATTGTAAAGACAATATGACAAAAAAATTAACAGAGATTCTACTTCCTCTCATGGATTGTAATTTAGATGGCAGTGTTTATCATTTGTCAGCTCAGGAAACACCTCCCCACTCCTAAGTATTTTGACACCTCATAATGAAACATATAGGGAACCAATCAATTCTCACAATAGACTAAGATTTATAGTTTTCCAAGTGTAGAGATAAATTTCACACATTAGTCTGACAAGATGGTTAAAATATGGCCCCACCTGTAGGACATAACATCCTACATATAGTTAAGAAGAGGTAGGTGAGAGAGTCTTAAGATTTTCTTAAAGTTAGTTCCCAATGGCAGATTGATGGACTTCATTTACCTTTTCTTAACCATGCATACTTCTTTTCATCTTTGCCTACAAGTAGTTCCATGCATCAGGACACGTTTTAAGATTTAGGAATTTTATTTATTGTTTGTCAGATCATCACCCTCGCTAGGTAGAATGCCCCATTGCCAGTAAGCATGTTAATTACTTCAACGGGTTTACCTAGTCATACCATAGGTCGGTACCCATTTCCAGCTGACATGTTCAGTATCCCGATGGGTTAGCCTCTTACACCCTTTTACAGCAGAGATTGGTCCACCATATTTTAAGATTTGTGTATAAATATTTCTTTTTGCAAGAAGATGGGGAGGCAACTCTATTTTTTTTTTTTTGAACTGGGATGGTATTTAAGTTAGAGGATGACTCTTCTTTATGTATTCCTTATATATTGTCCTGATGTAAGGGATACTTAAGTGGACACATCCTATCTAAATATATGGTATAATCAAGCATTTTTAGTGTGTAGTGGATGGTACCATTGGAAAGGAACAGAAAGGTATCTCTAGTCCCTACTTACTTTCTTCTTTTTTTAAAGTTATATTGATGTTTCCTTGGCTAACTGCTAATTATACCTTCTTTCTACTCTTTCATAAAGATACTTTACTCACCCACTCAGGGTTCTTGGGGAAATTGTATGAGTAACCTCTAGGTTTGATAAGACAAGGTGTCACTTCCTTATATCCTCTAGTGGTGGAGGTTATGAACAATTGACATTAAATATTCCTTGAGAGAAAGGAAGATATAAATCTTGTAAAAATGGCTAATTTACAGCAAGCAATTTCTAAGCATAATAAAAATTCATTATCCAATTGATGCTTAACAAGACAACATAGTTCAAATATAGCAACATCTTCTTCCGAAGTAAAATACTTACCTTTTTGTCTCCTTGAATTTGTCCACTTGTGGTGAAATAAATACCTGCAGAGATCTCTAAAATTGTTTATTAGCAAAAACACACTTTAAATAATTTACATATGTACAATCATAATTCAGAAAAAAGTTTCAAGAATAGGGGGAGGGAGAAGAAACTTCCCCATCCACCAAGGCCAATGCCTTGTCAGCTGACATGACCTGTAGAAAATCTTCTTTGGAAATGGGTTTGTGGTAAATTTTAAGTCGATGTCCATTCACTACAAAAGAGACTTGTCCATCAACAATTGTTTTTATCTTAACAACCCCATTATCATACACGGTAACTACCTCATAAGGACCCAAGCATCGGGTGGTAAGTTTGTCTTTAAAAGTTTTGAATTGGAAATCAAACAACAAAGCCCAATCACCAGGTTGAAATTGTTTCTTCTTAATATATTTGTCATGCCACTTGCTCCTTTGGTTTTGAACTAAAATTGTTCATTGGATAGCATCTTGTCTAATCTAATCTAATTCGTTCAATTGTAGGGATCGTTTTTTTTATGCCTCGTCTAGGTCTAATCCCAGTTGTGCAACAATACGGAAAGTCCTTACTTGGAATTCAATTGGTAGAAGTACTTGTTTTCCATAAACTAGTTCGTATGGGGTATGCCCAGTGGTGTTTCTCCAGGTGGTACGATATGCCCAGAAAGCCTCTGGAAGTCTATCAGCCCAATATCTATGGTGTAATTGGACAATTTTGGTTAATATATTTTCCAATACTTTGTTTGTTGACTCTACTTGGCCATTAGCTTGTGGTTGATATGGAGAAGACTTACAATTCTTGATCCCATATTTTTCCATTAATTCCTTCATTATCTTAGAAGTGAATTGTGTGCCCTATCCTGTAAAAATATCACGAGGAACACCTAAGCAGGTATATATGTCTTCATAAATGAATTCAACAACATATTTTTTAGTATCCCTAAACAAGGCTTTTTCCTCTACCCACTTGGTGACATAATATGTACAAACTAGAACATAATTCTTCTTACGAGACATGAGTGAAATTGGTCCTACAAAATCAAGGGCCCATTTCTCAAAAGGTTCTATCATAACTTGGGCATGTAAGGGCATTTCATCAGCTGATGTGGGTCTTCCTATCCTCTGACAGCTATCACAACTTCTCACATGTTTGGCAACATCCTTAAAAATTCTAGGCCAATAGTAACATGAATGTAAAGCCTTATATGTTGTACGTTTGTCAGAAAAATGTCCACCACATGGTCTTGTTGATGGGGCTTAAATCCCCTAATTCAAGAGCAGGAACCAAACCCGCCACCAAGGCCCAATTAGACTATGCAGCGTTTGGAGTGGAATGGTTCTCCAGATCTTACAATCTGGCCAAATTATCGATGAGCTTTTGTGTTTTCTGGTGAATGCTCTTCCTTCGGTTAAGATAGTTTTTTCTGTATTTTCTCTTAGATGGGGGCAGGTACAAGAGATGCAAGCTAGTATAAACCAACTTTATGAAGATATGGCAAGAGTTTTAACTATTGGGAAGGGTTCGATCTTGGGATAACCCGCTACTCTAACATGCAGACAACAATCCTATGCCAAAGGGATTAGTAATAATACTTTAACCGAAAGAGCATCCAATTGTTGTCTGAGAAAACTACTTAACATAAAGAAGACGCATATATGATCAAGATCAGGGTAATCAAAATAATTCATCTATCGAGACATTCATCACATAGCTGAGGTAAACTACATAGCATAGAGAAATAAACACAACTATAATCAATGTCACGGTAAGAAAAATAATTCATCTACCAAGACATTCATCACATAGAAGCACAATGATTTACTTTCATCATTTAAAGCAAGGAACATCAAAACATTGCACCAGATAACTTGACAACAGAATTAATTTCTCTTACTCATTTACTGCAACATTCATGGAACAGGAAAGGAAGTAATTCTTCTCCAACTCCAATCACATATATCTGATGAAAATAGCTCGTCTCTGGTCCAGAAGGACTTCTTAATTCGTAGCAGTCTCAAAATAATTATCAACAACCAAAAGAAAAGAGTTCTTACAACAAACATCGACCCTTTGACCATCAATCGATGTTCCTATTTATAACATAAAGTCTTAAGAGTAATCAACGGTAAAATACAATTTGAGATAATCAAGAATCACCACGTGGCATCATCATATAACAGTGTTTCAACAGTCCACCCGAGTTGTTTCTTGAAAAGGGTGGACTCTTTCATAATTAGACCATTTGATAAAAAGTTCTTCATAGGTGTTGGCCCATGGAAACCTGTGTTGTTCCATTGGAGCCGCATAGATTCCCCTGATGTCTGCTGCGTGAGACCGATATTTTGCGAGGCTGAAGTTCAACTTCTGAAGTATGGATCTGGATTTGATTGGATTTCCTGCGAACTTTTGTACTTGCCCAGGCTTTGCATCGGTGACCTTTGCACATTCTTCAGCCCATGACACATCTTGTTCGGTGCACAACTTGATTATTTCGTTTAGGTCGATAAACATATCAGGGGTACCATACTCAGGTAGTCTAATGTCTTTCATTATTTTATTGATTTTATCCCAGTGCTTTTGACATCTGGCCCATTGTTCTTGGATTTATTCATGTGGGATTCGAGACATTTTGGCCCAGTATTTGGCCGATCTCTTCATGCGATTGAGACTGCTTTTAATTACTAGCCGAATGTCATGGTCTTCCTTTTCTCGACCTTTTTGGACTGCCTCAATAAACTCGAGCCTCTCCACTACCTGTTGCGCCTTCTCATACCATCACTCCATTTCATTACATGTCGTGAGTGCCATGAGAGTGTCTTCCTGGAATTCAACTATATTCGTGATTAACAACTATCTTTCCTTTTTGAACTCATCGTAAACTTTACCGAACTCATACTTTAAATACAAAGTTGTCTGTGTAGCACCCTTATAGTAATCGGCAAGATGGCGCAAGTGTTCGAGCTCCTTTTGGACGGCGGCAACTTCCTTTTCATCTCTCCTGGCTCTATCCTGGGAGACCTCTGAGAGCGCTTTTCCCACACCAATTAGTTGAGACGTACGAGCGTCTGTTGTATTGATTAACTTCTCCTCAGTGACGATTATGATGGACTGATCCAGGGTGATTCTTCTCTTCTTTGCAGTCTTCTGAACAATAGCCTTTCTCTTTTGATCATAGGAGATTACATAGATGTATGCGACCTCATCTACCAGGTCTGGTATCTGCTGATCACCCCATGTGAGATTGTTTCCCAAGATTCCCATAGTGTAAATTTGTTCGAGAGTGGGCTCTCGAAATTCTTCGTTCTGCCTTGTAGATCCAACTTCTACTTGTTTCTCACCGGGGATCTGAGTATTGGGCAAGATAGAGGTGTCTTGTATGGACTTGTCACTTACTTTCTCATCGATCATGGAACTGCCGATTTCCTTCTGCAGAGGCTCGTCACTTGGGCCTACATCTATTTTCGGTTCATCGGACTTTCCTGTGTTGAGATTACCTTCAGCTTCAGCTTCCTTTTGTGGGATTCCCTGGTCCTGAACCCCAGGCCCAGCAGAAGAGACCTTTTTGGGACTTGGGGAAAAGGTCTTTTCAGGACCTTCTTCTTCTTGGATGTGCACCGAGGTGCCACGAGAAGGCTTTGTGCTCTCATCATCACTATGTATATGTATTAACATGCTCAAGGGGTATCGTAGACTCAGGATTACCCGACCCATTGGTGCCATCGACGGCTATGAGAACATGATTGCTAGGTTTTTTCGGAACTCTTTGGACGGTAACTGAAATTTCGGGACTTATGGAAGGATGCGGGTTATCCGACATCTATTTCATTAGTAGCTGAGACTACTGGTATAAAAGTGCGCCACTTTCTTGAGTTGTTTGATCTTCAGGGAAAACTCTAATTTGTACCGGGGATCCCTGATGAGCCTTTGTGACCTCAATGTCTTCTTGGGGGTTATTTGTTTCTTCTTTCAATTCATATGCTACTGCTACTTTAGGGTGTCGACCAACTCCTTGAATTTCTTTCTCCAATAGCGTGGCCTGCTCTTCATAGCTCAAATCTCTAAACCTGATTCCTCTAGGATCGGTCTTCCTGGATGCCACCATATCCCAGTCTTGAGCATTCTCGGTGAAAATTTCATCCTCAAACCGATCGTGGGCATAAGGCCAGCAAGATGATACCTGTGACGGGTGTTGTAGGACCAATCCCTTGGGATCGTGTTTACAAAATCGGCCAGTTTGGAACTGAAATTCCAAATGACCTAGCCCAAGTTGTTTAGCATGCGCGATGTCTTTGACCATGCAGAAGCCGATATGGAATCCATACGGTATGAAATCCCACTTCTTTTCTTTCACTAAAGTTGCATTGTATCCTTGTATGATGGTTTGATAACAGATTTCTCCTAACACTAGTCAGTAGGGAACATAAAGGGGTAATAAATGTGGTGCCTGTTATCACTCCAAGAAACTCCTTAGGGTTGTAGGCTAAGGATGCTTGGTAACTTAGAAATAATGTTTTTTATGTGTTTGGGACAATGGGGTCTTTAATGATCAATGAAATAAACAACTCATCACACATATAAAGAAATAGTGCTTTCAGGAAACAATAATCAGATCAAGTAATCTGAAAGGGGGGATGAAGAACACTATTCTTGATTGCAAAATACAACTGAATGTAGGGATTAATGCAAGATAGAGAGGAATCCTTTAATTTCAATTCTATGAGCTCAATAAAGAGATAACAGTCTTCATGAACTAAAATAAACTGAAACAAAGTATAGAAAAGGAGAGATGGACAACTCTGATATTGAAAACGAAAGGAAACTCAACTTTATTTCTGTAAAAAGAGTCTATACAGTGGCATAAAATATCTCCCAGTTTGAACCCTTGTCTCTTAGCAAAAGTAGGCATTTATAGCCTCTTACAATCAGTTTTATAGATCCTAAAAACATGGATCTGTGTTTAAAAATAGCAATTCAAATCTAACTAAACAACTTGATAATAAAGGCATGATAATTAAACTATCATTCGAATTGTCTTCAATCTAAAAAATTTGCCATCTGTATCCTTCAGCTCCTGGAATATGTGATGTGATGAAACATGGCAAGGCACATGTCTTGACAGTTGGATCTCTTCAACATTCATAGTCGACATTTGAAGAAATTTGTTTAGCACGTGGTTCCCAAAATTCCCTCAAATCTCTGATGCAGATCCTTTACAAGCAAGTTGTTATCACCCTGATACTCTGGAACTCTTTTATAACCTGTGAAAAATGACCTGTTCTGTCCTTGTCTTCCAAAAATTCTTTTCCTGCTTTCAACAGCTAACTCGCTTTATATTTCGATGGTTAGCTGGTGAAAGCGTTGCCTTTCACTAGCTAACTGGTCGCAAAAATACGCTGTGCGCTGGTGAAAGCCCTGCCTACGCCCAAAATGAGTTTTCACCTCCAAAACTGTGATTTTAGTAAAAACTCAATGTGTCTCTGATTTCTCCCCTTGCATGTTTACAACAACCTGAGCAAGTACTTTCAAATCTGGGTGGGACTTTTGCTTTTTTTTTTCCTTCAATCTTCTGATCTTCCTTTTAAGGCGCTTTGCAAGCCACCATAGGCTATTGTAATCTTTGGTGATCTTCTGTTTTCTTTTCTTCTCCTTAACACTTTCCCGAGCCAGTCTTTCAAATGCAACATTGGTTTTTGCAAAGTTATTAGACAAATTCTTGTATATTTCTTTGATTACCCGTTCTAAGACTTCCTGCTGAGCAATTACCTCCTTAAGATGCTTGATTTTCTGTGCTTTCTTCGACTTAGTTCTCTTTGATGTTTCTCCTTCCTCAGTATGAGTAAAGGTCTCATAATTATGTGCAATCTCAATTGAGTGTTCAGGGCTTTTGATGACAGGGCTCTCATCTTCTTGCTCTGGTTCTGAGTCTGTGTAGGGAAGGTTTAATATGTTTGTTCTCTTCTCTGTAGATTGTTCTGTAGGCTTCTCTGTAGTAGTCTCAAAATTCAATCTTTTCTTCGACCTATGGGATTTCACACCAGAGATTCTATCCTCTGGAGGTCCTGGCAGAGTCCTCCTCTTCCTCGAACTGCTTTGAGGAGTCAACTGTTTCTTTCTACCTTTCCCCTGTTCATTTACGGGTTGAGTTTGTGTTTCAAAACCCTCCCAAAATAAAAAATGATGCCAGCTCCTTCCCTTCTGTCTTAATTCCTCCAAAATGATCAATTTAATAAGGCCAAAGTGGCACAGAGTATTCTTCATGCTTAGGGGTTGAGCCCTGATCTTTTTGCAGACCTTAGTTAAACTCTTATGTAAGAAAAAAGGTAAATTGAGGAGCGTTTTACCTATGAAATGGTCTAGGAGCTTGAAATGATACATCATGAGTTTGTCATACCTGCCCTCCGAGGTTATGTAGAGTTGGATGCCTTTAAATAGTTCCTGCCACTCATCTTCTAAATGGGAAACCGACATGCTCTTTTTCCATGCATTGTGCCTGAACTCTTCCTTCAAATAAGCTCTGAAATTTAAGTTTTTGGTGGCAGTAGTTTTGAACCAACTCTGGCCTGATCTTGGTAGGCTGGTCGTTGTAGCAATGGAAGCTTCATATACAATGATTTCCAGGGACCCAACTCAAGCCTTATTCCCATCAAAATTTTTGGCAAAAGCCTCTGCTGTTGACTGATGGCAACCGTTATGCAGCCTCTCAACAAAATCGATGCAACCTGCGTTTGCGAAGTGTTTCTATACTTTTGGATGCATTTGTAGGAAAGATAGGTTGTCTAACTCTTTTCTCAATAAATACCCACTGTGTCTCCTCGCCATTCTTTAGCCCAAAATTCCAAACAATTCTGCACACACAACACAACAAACGACTATTTGGGCTGAAGTCTTGCGTTGTTCAAAGCACTCGAAAGTCGGCTCTGTCTTTCAAATTTAGAAACTTAGCATACATTGGAGAGTTATGCATGTTGGAGAAGTAATGAATCGATTTGATGTTGTCAGCCAGGTAGTACAGCCTCTGTACCTACGTTAATGGATTCAAAATTTCCATTTCCGGCGCCATGAGCGTGCAACATGCGTCACTAAACAAGATCCTCTTTGTAATCCTATTTTTACGTGCAAACCCAAGTCTCCATCATTACCCACTTTCACCAGTGCATCATTCTGGATTTGCATGACGTGGGGATGATCGTATCATCATTAGATTTTAGAAACGTGGATAAAATGTGCATGATTCCCGCTTTCTCCAGCTAACAGCCCATGGGAAATGATCCTTAACTGTTGAAACTGACCGCTTTCACCAGCGCACCACCCAGCGAGAAATGCTCATTAGTTGTTGCAACTCACCACTTTCACCAGTGCACACCCGCGGGAAAATGCTCTTTGGATGTTTGAAAAACCCCGCTTTCACCAGCTAACGACCTGTGAGAAATGCCCCTTAGTTGGTGAAAGTTGCCACTTTCACCAGCTAACCACCATCTTTTAGGCACGCATTAGCTGTTGAAAACATCTTATGAAAATTTTGAAAAGAAGACTTTTATGGGTCATCATATTTCTTAGACAAATATCAAAACCTAAGTCTTGCAGCTAGAAAAACTCAAAATCAATTTGAGAAAACTACCAATATCCATGCTATCCACCACAAAATGCGACCAAAGGGATGGGTTCATTTTGGGAGCTAACATTTGGCTCCAACTAGGATGGGCATCTCCCTGTGAGGTGACCAAGAACCTAGCTAGACTCAGTAGCCTTATTACAACTTAAAACAGAAATTTGAAAAATAGTTTTGCTAGTACCATTGGGCATGGAGTTATTGAAGTGACAGAAATAAAGAAAAAAAAAACTGAAAAAGAATATGTACAAGTAGAACAGGGCTTCAAAGGAAGCCTTATGAGAAATAGATCTTCAAGAAGCGCCCGTTGAAAGGGCCACCTGCTACTGCCTCGCCTGAAAGAGTTTGGAGAACAAAAGTATTGTTTTGTTGCATCGCTGTTATGACAAAAGGACCTGTCCAGAGAGCCTCAAATTTTTCGTGTTTCCCCTTCTCCTGCCTTGCTTCATCCCATTTTAAGACTAAATCCCCTATTTTGAAGACATTTGATTTGATTTTCTTGTTGAAAGTTTCTTTGATTCTTTCTTGATGAAATTCTGTTTTTTCCAAGAGCTGCTCTCTATCTTGCTGTAGTTCTACCAAATTATGAATTCTCCGGGTCAAATCACTTGGTTCAGAATCAGTTTCTTGTAAGAACTTTGCAACCGACAATGCAAGTTGAACAGGAAATATGGCTTCAGTACCATATACCAACTTGAAAGGAGATGTACCAATTGATTTCTTACATGTAACCATGTCATCCCACACGACAAACTTCAGTTTGGAATCCCAACCTCTGGCATTTTGTTCAAGAAGCTTMTTTATAATTCTGACTAAACTCTTGTTGGATGACTCAGCTAAGCCATTCCCTTGCGGATAGTAAGCTGTGGAATGTACCAGCTGAATTCCCAACTCTTCACACAATTTCACCAAGTGTTTATCTTTGAATGCAACAACGTTATCAATGACTATTCTCTTAGGGCAGCCAAATCTAGCAAATATGTTTTCTTGCATAAAATTTATGATGACAGTATGATTGGCATTCCAGGTGGGAATAGCCTCAATCCACTTTGTAAAGTAATTGGTGGCAACCAGGATCCACCGGTGCTGACCACTAGAACGCAGATGAATTTCACCTATGAAGTCCAGGCCCCACTACTGGAAAGGCCCTGTGACCACTATAGGTTTGATGGGAAGAGACTTTAGTTGTTGTTTACCTTCAAACCTTTGACACTTATCACATGTTTTCACAAACTCATACACATCTGAAAATAAGGATAGCCAGTAGTAACCAGATCTTAAGATTTTGTGTGTAGTGGTTTTCCAATAGTGATGTCCTCCGCATTCACTATTGTGAAATTCAATCATGACTTTAGCTGCTTCTTCTTGGTTTACACACCTCAACAATAAACCTATGGGGTTTTTCCAGAACAACAAGTTTTCATTGATGCAGAAATTTATGGCTTTGAGTTTCAAAGCCCTTCTTTGAGTTTTTGCAAATCTGATGGGACTGATAAAGTTTGCAGAAAATGAATAATATGGTTATACCATTTGCAATCAGCTAAGTGAGCTGAGACCTGCATTTCCTCACCTTCTTTGTTCTCTGAAGACTGAAAATTTTCTACATTAATACTCATCAGATTTATTTCAAGCAGCCTGCAATTTTCCTCTGCCAGAAGTTTGGCAAGGCCCTGTCCCTTCACAAGTTTTGTTGGTTTGATTTCAACATCGAATTCAATCAACCTTGCTATCCACTTACTCCTTTTTCCATCTATGTCGGGTTGGACAAGCACATCTTTAACTGAACTGGAAGGAACAAAAGCTATTACCTTCGCCTGAAGAATGTAAACTCTGAAAGCTTTCAATGACTTGACAAGTGCATATTCTTGTTTCTCCAACAATTCATACTTTACCTCTGCGTCCCTCCTGATCATCAACATTTTTCTGCAAGAGTACTGCTGCGATTGTATCACTTGAAGCAAATGAAAAAATGTAAAATACCTTGGATAAATCGGGACTGATCAAAATAGGGGCTGTTGTGATGGCTTCCTTGATGGCATTGAATGAATGTCGGGTTGCTTCAGTCCATTTTACCTCAGAGTCTTTTCTCAACATAGTAGTGATATGTTTTGTGAGTTCAGCAAAATTCACTATAAACCTTCTGACAAAGTTTATAGTCCCAAGGAAAGACTGAATGTCCTTCTTTGATCTAGGAAGAGACAAATTTTTAATTGCTTCTACCCTCTTTGGGTCAATTTTAACCCCATCAACTGAAATAATATGCCCAAGTAATTTCCCTTCCTTAAGTGAAAAATTTGATTTTTTTGGATTAAGAGAGATGCCATACCTTCGACATTTCAGAAATCTCCTTTTTAAGTGCTGCAAATGAAGTTCATGGATGCTTGAGAAAACGATGATATCATCGAGATAAATCAGGACAAATTTATCTTTCTCTCCAACGAAAGCAATGTCCATTGCCCTTTGGAATGTCGCTCCTGCATTCATCAATCCAAAGGGCATCTTCTCATACATAAACGTACCCCATGGAGTGGTTAAAGCAGTATTTTCTTTATCGTCTGGATGGACAACAATCTGGTTGTATCCAGAAAACCCATCAATAAAAGACATCACCTTTGATCCTGACACCTTCTGTAGAATATGCTCCATTTTAGGCAGAGGGTAGTTGTCCTTCCTAGAGCACTTATTCAAATTTCTGAAGTCGACGCAGAGTCCGATCTCCCCATTCTTCTTCCTGACCAGTACGAGATTGGCAATCCATTCTGAATACCTGAGGGGAATGATGATACGGGAATCCAACAGTTTTTTAATTTCCCTTTCCATTGTAGGCAACAAAAAAGGGTTGAAGGATCTAAGCTTCTGCATGAATGGTTTGGTTTCTTTATTCAAGGGAATCTTATGCTGAATCACCTCTATGTCAAAAGTCTTCAAGTCATCATACTGCCAAGCGAATATGTCCGCAAACTCCTTTAGCAATTCTCCATAATCATCCCTTTGTTTTTTAGTCAAATGTGAGGCTAAGATGACATGTTTAGGATCTTGCTCATTAGCCACATTGTACTACAAAACTTCTGAATCATTTTCCTCATTTTGCAATTTGACATCCACATCATTGTTATCGAACAACCTTTCCAATAGGACCAAACCTTTAGGAATTCTGTTAGTAGACAACTGAACTATTTCATGTGCTTCGATTTTTCTTTTGAATCCTGGCTTCTCAATTTCATTGTCATGTTCATTCTCCTGATCGATCTGCAAATCTGTAAACTCATCTATCACTGCAAGAAATCTAGTGAGTTCAGCATCTTCTTCAAAAACCTTCCAAAATTTTACATTATCAGGGAGAGAGGGCCTATATTTAACTTGAATTTCATAATTTAATTTATGAGGCAGAGGGGGTATGAATGCACAAGAAGACACAGCCAATGAATCATCCAATTCATTCATTTCTCTAGGTACATATGCAATTTTAAAATCTGCAAAATCGTGAATTGCCTTCAACACTTCATCTTTGTATGCCTTCATCCTGACATGCTTTTCTTGAAAGGATTTATTCACCTGTTGAATAATCAAATCTGCATCTCCAAACACCTACAATTTTTTAATGCTCCTCTCTTTTGCTGCATTCAGCCCCAAAAGTAGTGCCTCATACTCAGCAATATTATTAGTCACTTTAAAATCAAGTTTAAAGGACAAATGAGAAGTTTTCTTAGAAGGAGAAATGAATACCACTCCTGCTCCAACTGACTCCTTAGTGCAAGCATTGTCAAAGAACATGGTCCAAAGGTATTCTTCTGTTGTTTCTGTGGGCTGAATTGTGATCTGATCTGTGGGCTTTTTGAGCAGCAATGTATCAAGCAATGAATCATCAATTTTCAAAATACAAGATCCCATACCTATGTCAACCGAATAGATAGGATGATTGGATGGATTTTTCTCGTCACTGATTACATATGCCAACTGGGATTCCATGTATAGCCTTTTGTTCACCCCTCTGAAAATAGGGATAGTAGCATAGGAGAGATCCATTTGAAGAGTGCCACCTAGTCTCTTCATCCACGATATTGATAGTAGACATCTGAATTTGGGAGGTATGTCGGCCACCACTATATCCATTACCATAGTCTTCATTGATGCTTGGGTTAAGGTTACAGCCAAATCCTTAATCATCCCAAGACATTTGAATTTTTGAGAATAAAAAGAGAAAAGGTCATGATAAGACTTGGTGATCTCCATCCCAAGCTCATCCATGACATCCTTTGGCATCAAATTGTGCGAAGCACCGAAATTTAACAAACAGTTATGCAGTGTTTTCTCATGAATATTTAGAGAGATGTAAAAGGGAGGACAACTATCATCTCTGTCTTCTATCATTTGGCCCAGAGTGATGGTTGTCTTATCATCATAAATGTTGAGGATATCAACAGAAAGGGATACTGATTGGGGATCTAGAGTTTTGAGGATATCCGTTTTGAACATTTCATTTTTCATCAGCTCGACTAGAGGAATAGGAATCTTAATTTTTTGTATTTCAGCCTCAAAATTAAAATAATATGGAACTTTATCAGAAGTTTTATCAGAAACCTTTACCTGATTTGAAGGGGCTTCCTGATTTCTTTGATGTTCAATAGGAGGCTGAATTTCTGGAGTTTGATGCTTGACAGGGGCAACAGTCTTCTTGGGAGGAGCTGATGCTTTCACCTTTGAAGGATTTGCTTGTTGATCCTCTGATGTCTGATCTTTTTTCTTAACAGGGGCTATGCTCTTTTCAGGAGAGGCTGGTGCATTTTGTTGAGTAGTATTAGATTTGGATCAGAGGTTATATCTATTCTTATCTTCTGTTGTGAAAATGCCATCACCCATAAGATCATCTTTTGTCTGTTCAGTCATCAATGATTCCTCATAGTCTTGTTGTGTTAGATAAGATTTCCTTGTCTCTTCTCCAACACAATGAATGTCACCTTCTCCATCTTCTTGATCTTCACCATTGTCTTYGTCCATCACAACATTTTGAAGAGGGACCTTTATCCTCTGGTCTTCAGTAGGATTCTTTTCTCTTTGCAAGATCTGAGTGGGCTGATTATTTCTTCTGAAGTTGTTGGGATTTTGATTAGGATTTTTGCATGCAGAATCATAAGTGCCTCTTCCCTTCACAGGCTGTTTATTTTCGATCTTAAGCTTTGATATCTCAGAGGTTAGAGACTCTAGCATCTTGGCCATTTTATCAAGTTTCAGATCATTACTTGATGAATATGAAGCCTCATTCTTTGGTCTTCTCCTATCAGAATCTCCTTTCCACTTCTGGGAGGCTAGAATATTTGATTCCACCTCAAGGGAGACATATTGCATGAGAGATAATGTTAGTGACCTCCTTTCTCTCAATAGTAAACATAAATCTGAATCAAAAGCATCAGAATATGTGATCTTGGCAGAAGCATCTAACGGTTTTATCTCAACTGGTATTTTTCCATACATCCGGTTAAACCTCTTAGTGAAATCAGAGACTGACTCACTACTTTGTTTCCTCAAGTTTCTGAATTCTGTGATGTAGTAGACAAAATATCTTTTGTCACCCCAATGTTTCATAAATGTCTCATCCAATTGTTTGATTCCGACAATGGAACCAGTGGGGAGTTCTTTGAACCATTTCCTAGCATGGCCATCTGAGCTTTGGACAAAGACTCGTGTCCAAACATCTTCTTATTCAATATTAAGGTTCTCTGCATAACTGTAAAAAGCCTCAATATGTTCTTCAGCAGACACATCGCCTTCGCCTGTGAATTTAGGCATATATTTCTGATAGTCTCCCTTTGGCATGGCTACTACTGGGTTTGGCAATATGATTGGTGCATACCTAGCAGCTAGGATTTGTTGCATCTTAGTCAAAGGAGGTGGTGCAACCATGACTATCAAAGGTGAGGAAAATGATAGTTTCTTCTTGAAGTCTTCGACACTAGAGGAATGTGAAAGAGGTGAATATTCTAATGGGAAAGAGGTCTGATAAGAGGCTCTATAAAAATTTGCAAGCTGTCCAGCTAAATTTTCTTCACCCTTAGCAGCTAACTCTTGGAGGAGATGTTCAACAGCAAGGAGGTTAGATGTTCAAGTGATCTTCTTGTTGCTGAGAGTGGAAAGACTCAAGGGAAGAAGAACTGTGGCTTCTTTATAAAGTCTTAGATGTTTTTTTCAATCAAATTAAAGTCTATCAATTTATCATCACTAGGATTTTTCTGTTGATCAAAAAGAATTTGCTCTTCTATAGAATTTACAACTGTTTTTTCATCAGTGTTCTCTGAAAAGAACTCAAATTTTTCTGTAGTAGATTTTCCAGAAATGAAAAGAGGATTACCTTCTGTATCTGATCTTGAATTTTGACCTTGAATTGTCTTTCCCTTTCTGAGAATTAATTCTGGATTGGACACTGGTGTGATCGGTGATTCTTGAGGATTCTCCCTAGTACTGATCCTCTTAGGAGCCAGGATGAACTTGTGGAGTCGCCAGATAGATGATTACAACCAACTAAAAATGCCTAATCTTTGTCTATCATCAAATATCAGCTCTGTGTCCTATCCCAGGAAAGCAGAGCTTGAATTTCGTCTMCCCTGCAACGACGCCAATTTGTTATCACTCCAAGAAACTCCTTAGGGTTGTAGGCTAAGGATTTTTGGTAACTTAGAAATAATTTTTTTTAGGTGTTTGGGACAATGGGGTCTTTAATGATCAAAGAAATAAACAACTCATGACACATATAAAGAAACAGTGATTTCAGAAAACAATAATCAGATCAAGTAATTTGAAAGGGGGGATGAAGAACACTATTCTTAATTACCAAATACAATTGAATGTAGGGCTTAATGCAAGATAGAGAGGAATCCTTTAATTTCAAGTCTATGAGCTCAATAAAGAGATAACAGTCTTCATGAACTAAAATAAACTGAAACAAAGTACAGAAAAGGAGAGATGGACAACTCTGATATTGAAAACGAAAGGAAACTCAACTTTATTTCTGTAAAAAGAGTCTATACAGTGGCATAAAATATCTCCCATTTTGAACCCTTGTCTCTTATAAAAAGTAGGCATTTATAGCCTCTTACAATCAGTTTTACAGCTCCTAAAAACATGGATCTGTGTTTAAAAATAACAATTCAAATCTAACTAAACAACTTGATAATAAAGGCATGATAACTAAACTATCATTCAAATTGTCTTCAATCTCAAAAATTTGCCATATGTATCCTTCAGCTCCTGGAATCTGTGATATGATGAAGCATGGCAAGGCACCTGTCTTGATAGTTTAATCTCTTCAATGTTCATAGTCGACATTTGAGGAAATTTGTTTAGCATGTGGTTCCCAAAATTCCCTCGAATCTCTGATGCAGATCCTTTGCAAGCAAGTTGTTATCGCCCTGATACTCTGGAACTCTTTTATAACCTGTGAAAAATAACCTCTTCCATCCTTGGCTTCCAAAAATGCTTTTCCTGCTTTTAACAGCTAACTCGCTTTATATTTCGCTGGTTAGTTGGTGAAAGCGCTGCCTTTCACCAGCTAACTGGTCGCAAAAATACATTGTGCGCTAGTTAAAGCCCTGCCTACGCCCAAAATGAGTTTTCACCTCCAAAACTGTGAATTTAGTAAAAACTCAATGTGTCTCTGATTTCTCCCCTTGCATGTTTACAACAAACTGAGCAAGTACTTTCAAATCTGGGTGGGACTTTTGCTTTTGTTTTTGCTTCAATCTTCTGATCTTCCTTTTAAGGCGCTTTGCAAGACACCATAGGATATTGTAATCTTTGGTGATCTTCTGTTTTCTTTTCTTCTCCTTAACACTTTCCCGAGCCAGTCTTTCAAATGCAACATTGGTTTTTGCAAATTTATCAGACAACTTCTTGTATCTTTCTTTGATTACCCGTTCTAAGACTTCCTACTGAGAAATTACCTCCTTAAGATGCTTGATTTTTTGTGCTTTCTTCGACTTAGTGCTCTTTGATGTTTCTCCTTCCTCAGTATGAGTAAAGGTCTCATAATTCTGTGCAATCTCAATTGAGTGTTCATGGATTTTGATGACAGGGCTCTCATCTTCTTGCTCTGGTTCTGAGTCTATGTAGGGCAGGTTTAATATGTTTGTTCTCTTCTCTGTAGGTTGTTCTGTAGGATGCTCTGTAGTAGTCTCAAAATTCAATCTTTTCTTCGACCTGTGGGATTTCAAACTAGAGATTCTATCCTCTGGAGGTCCTGGAAGAGTCCTCCTCTTCCTCAAACTGCTTTGAGGAGTCAATTGTTTCTTTCTACCTTTCCCCTGTTCATTTACGGGCTGAGTCTGTGTTTCAAAACCCTCCCAAAATAAAAAAATGTTGCCAGCTCCTTCCCTTCTATCTTAATTCCTCCAGAATGATCAATTTAATAAGGCCAAAGTGGCACAGAGTATTCTTCATGCTTAGGGGTTGAGCCCTGATCTTTTTGCAGACCTTAGTTAAACTCTTATGTAAGAAAAAAGGTAAATTGAAGAGCGTTTTACCTGTGAAATGGTCTAGGAGCTTGAAATGATACATCATGAGTTTGTCATACCTGCCCTTCGAGGTTATGTAGAGTTGGATGCCCTTAAATAGTTCCTACCACTCATCTTCTAAATGGGAAACCGGTATGCTCTTTTTCCATGCATTGTGCCTGAACTCTTCCTTCAAATAAGCTCTGAAATTTAAGTTTTTGGTGGCAGTAGTTTTGAACCAACTCTGGCCCGATCTTGGTAGGCTGGTCGCTGCAGTAATGGCAGCTTCATCTACAATGATTTCCAAGGACCCAACTCGAGCCTTATTCCCATCAAAAGTTTTGGCAAAAGCCTCTGCTGTTGACTGATGGCAACCATTCTGCAGCCTCTTAACAAAATCGATGCAACCTGCGTTTGAGAAGTGTTTCTGTACTTCTGGATGCGTTTGTAGGAAAGATAGGTTGTCTAACTCTTTTCTCAATAAAGACCCATTGCGTCTCCTCGCCATTCTTCAACCCAAAATTCCAAACAATTATGCACACACAACACAACAAACTGCTATTCAGGCCGAAGTCTTGCACTGTTGAAAGCACTCGGGAGTCGGCTCTGTCTTTCAAATTTAGAAACTTAGCATACATTGGAGAGTTATGTGTGTTGGAGAAGTAATGAATCGATTTGATGTTGTCAGCCAAGTAGTACAGCCTCTATACCTGCGTTAATGGATTCGAATTTGCCATTTCCGACGCCATGAGTGTGCAACATGCGTCACTGAACAAGATCCTCTTTGTAATCCTATTTTGACGTGCAAATCGGAGTCTCCATCATTACCCACTTTCACCAGTGCATCATTATGGATTTGCATGACGTGGGGATGATCGTATCATCATTAGATTTTAGAAACGTGGATAAAACGTGCGTGATTCCTGCTTTTTCCAGCTAACGACCCATGGGAAACGATCCTTAACTGTTGAAACTGACCGCTTTCACCAGCGCACCACCCAGCGAGAAATGCTCCTTAGTTGTTGCAACTCACCACTTTCACCAGCGTACACCCGCGGGAAAATGCTCTTTGGATGTTTGAAAATCCCCGCTTTCACCAGCTAACGACCTGTGAGAAATGCCCCTTAGCTAGTGAAAGTTGCCACTTTCACCAGCTAACCACCATCTTTTAAGCACGCGTTAGCTGTTGAAAACATCTTATGAAAATTTTGAAAAGAAGACTTTTATGGGTCATCATATTTCTTAGACAAATATCAAAACCTAAGTCTTGCAGCTAGAAAAAATCAAAATCAATTTGAGAAAACTACCAATAGCCATGCTATCCACCATAAAATGAAACCAAAGGGACGGGTTCATTTTGGGAGCTAACAGTGCCCCCGTGGCGCCAAAAATCCAGATGTAGGTTTCTCATTCGTCTAAATACCAGTGACCAATTTTGACTATGACCTTCTTTGCTTCGTCTGATAATCTAGGGAATTCTCTCTTAAAGAGTAAGAAGTAAATGGGAGCAATAAAATGATCACATATAACAACATAGGATTTCTTGTACCTGTTTTCCCACAAGATGTTGTAGTATACATGGACTACGAGCTCTGAAGGGTGTCAATTCAAGTTCATCCCAGCAAAAGCGTTCCTGGTGCAGATGACATCCAATAGATATGAATCCATGTAGAAGGACGAGGTATCTCCTTCCTTTGGCGCCTGAGCTTGTTTTCTGCACGTGCTCAACTGTTTAGAGATGATAGAACTCCAATTGAAACCGGTACCCAAAATGGTGACTGTAAAAGCCAGAGACATCCAAGCTTCCAAAAACCGCCATGTAATCTGCAGAGAAGGGCCATGAGATAGGCGTATGGTTCCCTGAGATTGATCATCGGGTGCTAGACAGAAGTTTGGTTCATGCATTTCTTGTATTCCCTCCACCAGGATGCCAATATTTTGCTAGTGTCGTGAGAGGCATATAAACTCACCACGAAATCAATGTTCAACTTTTCTCCAGACTCATTGAGTTTGTAGTATTTCTGAACTTCTAATGGTAGGAAAACCCCGACGCATTCGCCATTTTCATCATTAATCAAACATTTATGTGCATCGGTGTGATCAATGGGCCACTTTAAGAGATCGATATAAGGGAAAATTGGAGACTGGCTTGCCACCATGTGCAGATAAGCCCTGTGAATGTTTGGGAGGACCTGGTCACCGGGCTTCCTTGTATCAGGGTCACTGTGCAGAGTATATTCGAGGGGCTCTTCTTTCTTGATATTCTTGAAGACTTCTTCACAGTGAGGAAAAGTCGTCTTTGCTCCAATGCTTTCCTCTGTATTCCCGAAAGATGGGGGCTGGACAAAGGGCTCCTTGGTGATTTCCTTGATGACGAACACCAGCTTAGGAGCAAACTTTAATTGTCTTGCAACCGCTGGGGAGGAGCCTTCTCCTATTTCTGATTCTTGCATCTTTGGTGCCCGTGGTGATTTCCTGGTGGATGGATTCTTTGGAGGCATTGTCCCTACAATAAAAATCACCTTTTAAACACATATAAAGAGAAACATCGGGTGAGAACATATACAAAGGAAACGTAAAGCCATAAGCGAACCCATACCTGTAATGCTTTCTAAGAAAAATGTTTAATCCTCACTAGACATCAGATCCTTCCTCTAGACTGGTGGCTTCGTTTTCCTATTTGTTCTGAATTCCTTGCTGTGTAGAGTAGGATCACACAAAAAGGACTCGAAAGAATATAACTAGGAGATACTACCAGTCATATCAATTAGTTAATACGGGTGATAATGCAGATTTCAAAATATAATGCTATCGGATTTCTGCCACTAAGACTTAACTGGTTGACGGTGGAGGCGCGGATGGAGACGCATTGTATCTGTGAGTTTAACGGTTCCCTTTTGATTCGTGCACGAGCTAGTAACTAATGCACGATCTACGAATTAGATAAAGCTTTGAATGTGGAGTACTTAACACAGCTAGGGGTTAAACATCATGTCACATCTTACCTTCATAAAGATCAGGGATCGACTACTATTTTAGATTGTTTATCAAAGTTTCTATTTTCTTGATAAAACTCCTGATACCGGTGATGTTGGGATTTGTGATGTTTCAGGCGTCGATGGTGGAACTCCTCTTTTGTGTGACACTTATGATTACACTTCTCTGTTGAAGCCGAAAGGACCGGCGTTCGGTGAAATATTTTCAGAGACTATATGCGTAAAAGAGATACTCTTATTGGCCGACGCCGAAGAATGTCGGCACTCAGTTGCTTTGACTTCCCATACAATTTTCGCTACCTTAATATTTCACCGATGTTGAACTTCTCAAGTAAGCCGGGAGAAATCTGGGTCGTTGGTTCCTTGATCAGTCGTGGTGTTTCTTAAGATGGTTCTTAATATGCTCAAGAGAAACTCGGATATGAAACATATCATATAAGAAGGTTATCAGCCTCAAACCATGCTGAAAACAATCGAAGGTAGAAGACAAGGTGGTACCCAAAAGGAACTGATCACAAACTTTTAGGGTGTGTTGAGAACTCAACAAATGGCGATTCATTGGGCAAACACAAAATATTTGTCCCATAAAACAGATATCTCCGGTCCTTCTTTTATTCGTGCCAAATGGAATATATATATATATATATATATATATATATATTATAACTTTTATTGTGTTGTTATTATTGGAAGTATTACTTTAGGGCTTGGTCGTTTACTGGGAGGGCGTCAGGTTCCCCTCTCAGATTTTGCAAATGATAAGTACCTACCCCAATATTCTCAACCACCTGAAAAGGCCCAAGCCATAGGCTCTGAAACTTGGAATGCTTCCCTTTGGGTTCATTTACCTTATCCCACTTTAGAACTAAGTCTCCTACTTCAAAATTATTTTCTTTAGCCTTATGCTTATCGGACCATCTTTTCACTATCTGCTGATGGGCTAAAAATTTAGACTTATCCCTTTCCCTCTCTTTCTCCAACATGATCAGAGTGTTGATTCTTTGTTGCATGGTCGAGGATTTATCATCATTAGAATCTTGGGCCAATTGGAGAGATGGAAGATAAAGCCCATTCACGAGAATGGATTCTTGTCCGTAGACCAGGAAGTATGGGGAATTCCCTATAGCCTCTTTAGGTGTGACCCTATCATGCCATAGGGAATTATGGAGTTGGTTATGCCAATTTCTATGGTTATCAGAAACCGTCTTCTTTAGTATCCTCACTAGATTCTTATTGGTTGACTCTGCCACACCGTTTCCCTGAGGGTAATAATTTGCAGAGTACTTGATTATGATTCCTTTGTCCAGAGAGAACTTTGTCAATAGGGTATAGGAGAAGTAGTCTGCATTATCAAAGACCATAATGAAAGGAACACCAAACCTTGTAATTAGCTATTGTTCTATAAATTGGATGACTATTTTCTCATTTACATGGGTCAGAGGGATGGCCTCTTCCCACTTTGTGAAATAGTCGGTGGCAGTAAGAATATAATTGTGCAATTTCAAATAATTGGGCATAATTTATCCTATTATATCCATCCCCCACTACTCAAACGGTCTAGAGACGGTTACAGGATGAAGTGGGATTGTGACCCTTCTCTCCTTGGCAGCACTTATTTGACAAGTCTTACAATTCTTGGCATAAGCATGAGCGTCTTTGAACAAAGTGGGCCAATAATAGTCGGCTCTCAGAACCTTATGAGCGGTGGTTTTCCTTGAAAAATGTCCCCCAGCAGGGCCATCCTGGAGTTCTTTCATCACTTTATCGGCATCTTCATGTTCAAGACATCTCAGTAAGACCTCGTCATAGTTGATCCGAAAGAGTACCGAATTTATGAGGTGATATTGTGTGGATTTTAATCGGAGGGCTCTCCTTTCTTTGGGGTTGAGGTTTTCGGGACAAGTACCATGATGTAATAGATGAGCCAAATCCTTGTACCAGGATTCCGGTCTCGGTGAAATGTATGTTTCTTCACCACACCACAGTGTTATTTCATTATCCCACCTTGGATCTTGGTTTGCTTGATCTTGAGCTTCGGTTGAGAGCTTGCACAAACATTGTCCTTTTACTAACTTGGGGGGTTTTATATCTAGATCAAATTCCTGGACTATCGCCATCCAGTTCCCTCTTCTTTCTCCCATTTCTTGTTGGGTAAACAAGGATCAGACTGTGGGGTGTGGCACAATCACCTTAGTGTGATTCTTGAGGATGTACGACCTAAAATGTTTTATTTCTTTATAGACCACGTAGGCCTGCTTGTATATGGTGGGGTAATTGAGCTTATCTCTTTGAAGGTTGGTGCTCATGAATGACATTGGGGTTTCGTTGTTGTCGTCGTCCTTCTAATTCAAAACCGCAGTTAGCGATTGGTTACAGGCAAAAGTATAAAGGTTAAAGTCTCTATTGAAATTGGGACTTCACAATATCGGGGCCTAGGATATGGAAGCTTTGATATTGTTGAAAGTGTCTTTTCATTCATCATCCCACTTAAACTCAAAATCTTGGCGAATCATTTTTTGTAAGGGTTTGATGATTTCGACGAAGTCGGGGGTGAATTTCCTTACAAAATTAATTTTCCCGAAAAAAAACTGCATAGCCTTCTTGTTATGGGGTAGTGGGAGTTGAGCTATGGCTTTAATCCTTTCGGGGTCTATGTGAATTCCCACTTGAGATATAATATTACCTAACAACTTACCTTCTTCAACACTGAAGATAGTTTTCTTAGGATTGAGTGATATATCGTATTTTCGACATCTTTCAAAAATCTGATTTAAGTGTTGGATGTGTTCCTCTCTATTCTTCGAATACACCGTTACGTCATCTAAATACACTACCATGCACTTACCTATAAGTCCCCGAAACACCATGTCCATTTCCCTTTGAAAGGTCTCACCTGCATTAATCAAGTTGAAAGGCATGCGTTTATAAGCGAAGGTTCCCCATTTGGTCCAGAAGGTAGTTTTTAATCGGTCTTCCTCTGAAACCAACACTTGGTTGTATCCTGAGAAACCATCTAGAAGGGAGAAAATTTTCGAGCCCGACATGATCTGTAGGAGTTGCTCCATTGGCAGGATGGGATAATTGTCCTTTTCTGAATCTCTGTTGAGATTCTGAAAGTCTACGCATAATCGAATTTCTCCTGACTTTTTTCTTACTGGAACAAGGTTCGCTACCCAAGCGGAATGTCTAACTTGGAAAATTATCTTCGCATATAAAAGCTTCCTTAACTCTTGATACTTTATGGGTTCCAAGGATGGGTGGTACTTTCATAGATTCTGTTGAAAATGTTTGACTTTGGGTTTCAACAGGATGGTGTGTTGAATGATGTAGGTATCATACGTTTTCAAATCTTTATAGGACCAGGCGAACACATTCTGGTATTGTTTGAATAATTTGAGATAGGCTTTCCTTTCCTCTTTAGATATTGTTTTGCTGAGATTTACATACTTTGGGTTGTCTGGGGTTCCAAGATTTACAGTTTCGTGGAGGGGGCAAGAGCTACCAGTCTTTACGTTTTTAGGTCCTTTGAATCGTTCCTTTATATCAAACAAATTCTCTAGATTTTCTATCCCTTTTGGAATTGTGTGAGCCTTTAGTTTATCCATGTGTTGACCCTCTCGAGGACTGGTTTCTGTTAGTTTCTCTTGGAACTCTTCATTGTCAATAGCGAGGTCTTTGAAGTTGTCTTGATTAGTCAAGAAGCTTATGATTTGTTCATCCCCCTCAAAGACTTTCCAATTAGAGATATTATTAGGTATCGATGGCTTGTAGAGAAGTTCTACAGTGAATCGGGAGGCTTCATAATATTCTAAATGCGAGAGTATTGAAGTAGTGGTGGCTAAAGATTCAGCAAGGATGTTCTTTGCTCTGGAGATCACAGTGATATTGAAAGCTTCAAAGCATTCTATCAGCCTCTGCACCTCCTGCTAGTAATTCTTAACATGAGGGGAGTTGCATTGTATAGTGTTTCTCACTTGTCTAATAATGATTTTCGATTCTCCGAACACCTTTAATTCCTTGACATTAAGATCTATGGCTTTCTTTAACCCTTGTACCAGGGCTTCATACTCAGCAGTGTTGTTGGCGCACTCGAATTCTAGTCTACAAGAAAAGAAATGGCATTTACGCTTTTGATCGATGAGGATGCACCCTACTCCCGAACCCTCTTGTGACTTGGATCCATCAAAATAAACGGTCCAAATTTGCAAGCGATGATTTCCATTCCAATCAGTGTTTCGCTCTTCGATCTTTTCTTCCGAAAGACCTAACATTAGGTCTTGAAAAAGGAGAGAATCTTCCATTGGCATCAGGAATTCTTCTTGAAAGATCATCTTCGAGCTTTGGGTAAGCGAAACCTCGGACAGGAGAGGAGAAAATTTTCCAAAGTGAGAATCAAAAGAATAATTCCCTAGTATGGGAAAATCAGTAGAGGTTGGTTCGTTCGGGGTTTCCAGGTCAGTGACTGTATGTTTCAGATATCTTTCCCTATCGATTATGATCATGTTCTTGTATCCCTTCAGTGGTAGCCAAAGGTGTGCCCAGTCTGTGCTGAAGTATCCGTTTAGTTTTTCGGACCAATATCGACTCAATAATAGCCCATATGCCTCAGGGATATCCACCACAATGATGTCAATCACTTGCACGAAATTAGGATGAGTGGCTACCTTGATCATCACATATTTGAGTTCCCCCATGACTTTGACCTGGGTCCTATCCAGTTGTATGACATTCTTATCACTTTTTAGCTAGACAACACCTAATTTGTTACAAACGACCAAGGGCATGACATTGGAAGTGTTGAACAACTGAGAGGGGGGGGGTGAATCAGTTGTTACTGAGCTTAAACAATTATACTTATTTTTAAAAATATTTGCAGAAACACTGAATGATGATAACAATAATGCAGAGAAATAAACACAGGCACATTTAGCATCAGTCACATATATGAGAAACACAGAGACAGATATTTTTCGAGGAAACCCATGCAGGGTAAAAACCTATTTTTCTTTTATATGATAAGTAATGGTTACATTCTTTACAATATAATACATATGAGCACCAACTCATAATGAGGCTACAACCTCAACTTTGCAAGATGCAACTTGCTGAGAGCACCAACTCTCTATTTTCTCTAGCACCGACTAGAAGGAAGCACCGACTCCCTGGTTTCTCTAGCACCAACTAGAAGGAAGCACCAACTCCCTGTGTTCAAGCACCCACTTAAACCTCTGAGGACAACAGTCCTCCCTAGCACCTCCCAACCACCCTAAAATATAAATCTTTGCTTTTGAAACTTATTACAGTGATATAATGATCAACAATGGCTTACCCAAATTATCACTGTTCTGCTGCATCTCGTTGCTCTTTCTGCCACACTGCCTCTCTGCACATATCACTTGCGTTTTCTGGTCTTCTATTGTTTATGCTCTGTGCACCATCTCCATTCTCTACACAGTTCCTCTTCTGTGCTATTCAGCTGCTGCACTATGATCCTTCTTCACCCCTGAATCACCTTTACAAACAACAATCACAACAACCTCCAACCGCAACAGCAACAACAACACCTTCTCTTCTCTGTACTCTATATTTATATCTTCTGTGCACTTTGTGCATGCAATGTTCTCCATTCCTATGCATGCTCCAACTGCGCCAATCTTGTCCACCTCTCAAGTGTTCTACGTGATCTTCATCATAACTCTTCAGCTTCTCTGGCTGAAACCATCAGTGGTTTCTGGTAGTTTTACTGTTGCATGCAACAATAGCCCTGCGATCAATACTTGATCCAACGGTTCAGATCCAATCGAGATTTCATATATCGTGATTTCATCACTCTTGGCATTCATAGTTTTAGTCACTTACAAATCTCGATCCCCGAAACTCCAATGTGGAGCTTATCTGGACTGAATCCTTCTCTTTCCGTGACCAAGGGCTGTGACCACAACCTTATGTCTCTCCATATTGCGATTCATGAAACTCTGACACGGAGTTGAACCAATGGTCTAGATATGAACTTGTTTCAATGGCCATGATTGGATCGTGATATCGCACATCGCGAAATCAGGATTCTTGTTGTATTGAGTTCTTTCCATTTTGAATTTGTGATCCTCGAAACTTCGATATGGAGTTATATCTAGGGTCCTGATCATTTCTGGATATGACGGTCCAGATTCACTCGCGATTTCTCATATCACGAAATCGGGATTCTCGTTGCATTGTGTTCTTTGCCTCATGAATTCGTGATCCGTGAAACTCCGATACAGACTTGAATCAACGGTCCAGATGTGATCTTTATTCAGCGGTTGTGATTAAATCTCTCATCGATCATCGCGAAATCGACATTCCTGATGTCAAGTGACTTTGTCATTTCAAAGTCCCGATCGCCGATACTTTACTGACGTCACACGTGGTCTTACATGTGTTAAGTACTGCCACGTGTCACTCTGATT
>ML776640.1:380829-416177 GCA_009831015.1 Picea engelmannii
ACCAACTAGAAGGAAGCACTGACTCCCTGGTTTCTCTAGCACCAACTAGAAGGAAGCACCAACTCCCTGTGTTCAAGCACCCACTTGAACCTCTGAGGACAACAATCCTCCCTAGCACCTCCCAACCACCCTGAAATATAAATATTTTCTTTTGAAACTTATTACAGTGATATAATGATCAACAGTGGCTTACCCGACTTATCATTGTTCTGCTGCATCTCGTTTCTCTTTCTGCCACACTGCCTCTCTGCACATATCACTTGCATTGTCTGGTCTTCTGTTGTTTATGCTCTGTGTGCCATCTCCATTCTTTCTACAGTTCCTCTTCTGTGCTATTCAGATATTGCACTGTGATCCTTCTTCACCCTTGGATCACCTTTACAAGCAACAATCACAACAACCTCCAACCGCAACAGCAACAACAACACCCTCTCTTCTCTGTACTCTGTACTTATATCTTCTGTGTACTTTGTGCATGCAATGTTCTCCATTCCTCTGCATGCTCCAACTGTGCCAATCTTGTCCACCTCTCAAGTGTTCTACGTGATCTTCATCGTAACTCTTCAGCTTCTCTGGCCATTTTTCCAAGTGTCTTCTAGTTCTCTGACTGAAACCATCAGTGGTTTCTGGTAGTTTTACTATTGCATGCAATAGTATCCCTGCGATCAATACTTGATCCAACGGTTCAGATCTAATCAAGATTTCATATATCGTGATTTCAACACTCTCAACGTTCATAGTTTTAGTCACTTACAAATCCCGATCCCCGAAACTCCGATGTGGAGCTTATCCGGACTGACTCCTTCTCTTTCCGTGAACAAGGGCTGTGACCACAACCTTATGTCTCTCCATATTGTGATTCGCGAAACTCCTACATGGAGTTGAACCAATGGTCCAGATATGAACTTGTTTCAACGGCCATGATTGGATCATGATATCGCACATCGCGAAATCGGGATTCTTGTTGTATTGATTTCTTTCCATTTTGAATTCACGATCCCCGAAACTCCGATATGGAGTTATATCTATGGTCCTGATCATTTCTGGATCTAATGGTCCATATTCACTCGTGATTTCGCATATCGTGAAATCGGGATTCTCATTGCATTGTGTTCTTTGCCTCATGAATTCATGATCCATGAAACTCCGATACAGACTTGAATCAACAGTCCAGATGCAATATTTATTTAGCGGCTGTGATTAAATCGCTCATCGCTCATCGTGAAATCGACATTCCTGATGTCAAGTGACTTTGTCATTTCAAAGTCTCGATCGCAGATACTCTGTTGACGTCACACATGGTCTGACACGTGTTAAGTACTGCCATGTGTCACTCTGATTCATGACTTACATGTGCCTGAAGTGTTGAATCTGCCTGACACATGTCATTCCCTGGTTGTGCCACGTGTCCCTAGATGACGTGGTCTATTGTCGTGAGGTGGATCGATGGTCTAGATCACATGTTGATCTGACGGTTCAGGTTCAGTCGGGATTTATTTCATCACGATTTTGGGGTTTTTGTTGTAATTGGTCACGGAACTCGTGAATCTCCGATGAAGCATCCTGTCGAGCTTCTCCCGGTGGTGCCCGATCGCTGCCACGCGTCCTTCCAAATGGACGGTCCCGATTATGTTGGTATATAGAGACTTTCAATGTCTCGGTTCTCATGATCTTGAGAACTCCGATCTCCCAATGGCTTATTTCCCTCGCAGTTTCTGCAGATCTGACGGCTGTCGGCCTTTCGGGAAATTTGAATGGGATCCAACGATCACTGGATCTCTGTCTTCCTTCTCCTATGAAAACTCCTGTATCTTGAGCTTTGTTGCACGTGTTTCCCTCAATGTTGTTCCTCCTGAGCTTTTACGTCCGAATCCCCAAGGGATTTTATCCTTCTTATCCTGCCATCTCCACTGTTGTACTTGCCATCAATGACAAGCATACACTACTTGTTAAACTTTTGCCAATAGTTTATGGTAGTACGGTTGCCGTTAGACCAAAATCCGTGGGTGATTGGTAAACTCATCACCACCAAAGTTAATGGATCCACGGGAGGCTGTTAGACCATGTCGCGAGTCCCGAAGGAGGTGATGAACACCAATTCAACAATCTCCCCCTCAGCACCAATTGAGATACTCGACACCAATCGAGTGGACTCGAACCCGTAACCTTTCTCTCTGATACCAGTTTATGGTAGTATGGCTGACGTTAGACCAAAACCCGCGGGTGATTGGTAAACTCATCACCACCAGAGTTAATGGATCCACGGGAGGCTGTTAGACCATGTCGCGAGTCCCGAAGGAGGTGATGAACACCAATTCAACAGGAAGATGCCTCGGAGTCTACCAGACAGTTGTGAAGATTCTTGTTGAAGACTTCGAATGTTAAAAGGAAAGGTGGTACAAAAGGCCTCTCCTTCCTGCCTTATGAGTAGGTGTTTATCATTGGTTTTCTTGCCAAATCCGTAGGGGGAATATTCTTCTCCTGACCATCGCCGGTGGTCAGGTTTTCTATCGAACTTAGAGCTTGCAACATAAGGTCTTTCTGCTGAGGGATTCTACATATGTCCATAACTGATACATTAGATTTCAGTTTCTTCAAATATTCTACTACATTGTAATCTAATTTAGGAGAATCATGAGTATGGATACTTATAGGCTTTTTACCAGGAGCGAAAGGCATTCTCGGGTGATTGGGAGTTAATTTACTTTGTAAGGCACGGGTGGCATCGATATCTTTTGGGCTGGGTTGACCCTTACTACGTGTTTGTACCACCGATATCTCTGCGGGTGGTGCCTAAGGTTTAAACAGATCATCCAAAGACGTGATCACATCAGGATCCCATATCAACATGGATATGTCTTGTGGTGGGTTAGCCTCTTCCTGATCGACAATGTTAAAAGTCGAACTGTTGGATGGTTCATTCAGAGAAACTTCGCCCAGAAAACGATTGGCCATTAAATTCATGGCGTGGACCCATTGAAGACATTCCATTTTTGAGTGGTTCTCTTGGTGGTATGTACAAAAAGAATCAGACGCGACATTCCCTAAGTCAATGTTTAGGTTGGCTGGGGGAGGTTCAATTGCTTTGAAAGGCTGGTTTCTTTTAAAGAAAGGCTTATAGGGTCTTTGGCCTTGGTTTCCCTCACCCACATTTCTTTTCATATCTATAATCTCATTTGATAGTTTCTTGACCATGCGTTGCAAGTCTTCTATATCTCCATTGCCCTTATCGGGAGTTGGTTCAGCCGGCTTACCCGACGGTCTAGTCAAGAGGAGTCCTCTCCTGATAGGGGGTTGGCTTTCTTTTCTCGCTAGAGATGCTTGGCCTTCTTTACACCCTTTCATATGGAACTCTATCGTCTTGGCCTCTTCAAAATTCTCCACGAGGGTTTTCTTAGTGTCTCTTTTAATGAACATGGAAATAGAGGCCGGAAGCACGTTGGCATAGACCTCGATTTGCAACTCTTGAGCCGGTTTCGCTGTGGGCTGGAATTTGTTTAGGATAGTTGTGAATCTTTGATTGAAATCTTTGACCCTTTCCTTTGGAGTCATGGTGGCTGCGAATAATTCGGCCATAAGGGATCCCATGGTAGTTTCTTTGGAAAATTTGTCTAGGAAATACTTTTGGAACTTAGTCTAGCTGGTTATGGATCCTACTGGAAAGTTAAAATACCAAGTGGAAGTTGATTTCTCAAACATGTAGGGGAAAATTCTACATACTACGTATTCATGTTGAATGTTCATAAGCCTGATTGCGAGTATGAACTTCTTGATATGATCTTCGGGTAATCCCGAGGTTTTAGGATCATACTTGGGGAGCAACTTTTTCGGGTGTCGAGGGATATTGTGTACTCGTCTAGGGACGACCACAACATCCCCGACCAACCAAGGTTGGTTGTCTTGAAGTGGAACTTCTCTCTCCTCCTCTTGACCGTTGTTCTCTTCCATATATTCAGAGTCGGAGTCAGGATCTTCCTCTTCCGAAAGATTGTAAGGTTCAGAGATGTCGTCAGCTGACATCTCGGGTATCAGGTCAAGAGGTTCTTGTATTTCGGTGATCGCGAAGTCTATTAAGTCTTCGACGGAGTGTACGAAAACTTCATCGGGAGTGCTGACTACTAGTCTGCTTTGTTGTTTTATTTGAGGGAGGATGGGGGTGAAGGGAAACACACCGATTTTTCGGGCGTAGGCTCTGGTAATCCTTCTAAACTGATTCACTTCCTCGTGAGGGAGGGCATAAGGTATTTCAGGGTGAATATAACCTTCCTCGGAGTGGGGTGAGTTATCCCCTTCGAGAGTACTCGGTAAAGGTGGGTTGTCTGTTGGATGACTAGCCATGCACGCGGGTCATTACGAATCTATAGGTTGTTCAAAATATCATATAACTTACATATTCGGCCATTCATTATCAGGCCCTCCTTCTAGTGCCAATTCTGTTGATGGGGTTTAAATCCCCCGATTCAACAACAGGAACCAAACCTGCCACCGAGGCCCAATTAGACTATGCAGTGTTTGGAGTGGAATGGTTCTCTATATCTTACAATCTGGCCAAATTATCAATGAGCTTTTTTGTTTTCTGATGAATTCTCTTCCTTCGGTTAAGACAGTTTTTTCTGTATTTTCTCTTAGGTGGGGGTAGTTACAAGAGATGAAATCCATTATAAACCAACTTGACAAAGATAGGACAAGAGTTTTAACTATTGGGAAGGGGCCGAACTTGGGATAACCCGCTACTCGAACATGCAGACAACGATCCTATGCCAAAGGGATTAGTAATAATACTTTAACCGAAAGATCATCCAACTGTTGTCTAAGAAAACTACTTAACAGAAAGAAGACACATATATGATCAAGATCAGGGTAAGCAAAATAATTCATCTACCGAGCCATTTATCACATAGTTGAGGTAAACTACTTAGCATAGAGAAAGAAACACAATTGTAATCAATGTCACGGTAAGCAAAATAATTCATCTACCAAGACATTCATCACATAGAATCACAATGATTTACTTTCATCATTTAAAGAAAGGAACATCAAAACATTGCACCAGATAACTTGACAACAAAATTAATTTCTCTTACTCATTTACTGCAACATTCATGGAACAGGAAAGGAAGTAATTCTTCTCCAACTCCAATCACATACATCTGATGAAAATAGCTCGTCTCTGGTCTAGAAGGACTTCTTAATTCGTAGCAGTCTCAAAATAATTATCAACAACCAAACGAAAAGAGTTCTTACAACAACCATTGACCCTTTGATCATCGATCGATGTTCCTATTTATAAGATAAAGTCTTAACAGTAATTAACTGTAAAATACAATTTGAGTTAATCAAGAATCGACACATGGCATCATCATCTAACAGTTTTTCAACAGTCCACCCGAGTTGTTTCTTGAAAAGGGTGGACTCTTTCATAATTAGACCATATGATAAAGAGTTCTTCACAAGTGTTGGCCTATGGAAACTTGTGTTGTTCCATTGGAGCCGCATAGATTCCCATGATGTCTGTTGCGTGTGCCTGATATTTTGTGAGGCTGAAGTTCAACTTCTGAAGTATGGATCTGGCTTTGATTGGATGTCCTGTGAACTGTTCTACTTGCCCAAGATTTGCATCGGTGACCTTTGCACATTCTCTGACCCATGATACATCTTGTTCGGTGCACAACTTGATTATTTTGTTTAGGTCAATAAACATATCGGGGGTACCATACTCATGGATTCCGATGTCTTTCATTATTTTATTGATTTTATCCCAGTCCTTTTGACATCTGGCCCATTGTTCTTGGATTTCTTCATGTGGGATTCGAGACATTTTGGCCCGGTATTCGTTCGATCGATTCATGCGATTGAGACTACTTTTACTTACTAGCCGAATGTCATGGTCTTCATTTTCTCGGCCTTTCTGGATTGCCTCAATAAACTCGAGCCTCTCCACTGCCTGTTGCACCTTCTCATACCATCGCTCCATTTTCTTACATGTTGCGAGTGCCATGAGAGTGTCTTCCTGGAATTCGGCCATATTCGAAATTAACAGTTGTCTTTCCTTTTTGAACTCATCGTAAACTTTATCGAACTCATCTTTTAAATACACAACTTTCTATGTAGCACCCTTATAGTAATCGACAAGATGACGCAAGTGTTCGAGCTCCTTTTGGGTGGCGACAAGTTCCTTTTCATCTCTCCTGGCTCTATCCTGGGCATCCTCTGAGAGGGTTTTTCCCACACCAATCAGCTCAGATGTACAGGCGTCTGCTATATCAATTAACTTCTCCTCAATGACAACTATGATGGACTTATCCAGGGTGATTCTGTTCTTCTTTATAGTCTTTTGAACGATAGCCTTTCTCTTTTGATCATAGGATATCGCATAGATGTCCGCGACCTCATCTACTGGGTCTGGTATCTATTGATCAATCCATGTGAGATTGTTTCCCAAGCTTCCTGTAGTGTAAATTTGTTAGAGAGTGGGCTCTCAAACTTCTTTGTTCCACAACAACGAAAAATATTCTATTTTTGAAAATCTGTCCACCACAACAAATATGGAATCACACCCTTTTTGAGTTCTAGGCAATCCCAATACAAAATCCATACTGATTGCATCCCACGACCTTTTTGGAATTGGTAATGGTTGATACAAGATAGTGTTCTATTGTCTTCCTTTTGCATACTGACAAACTCTGCATTTGTTCACAAACTTTTTCACCTCTTCCCTCATGCTTGACCAATAATATGAATTGATCAGTTGTGAAAATGTCTTAACATGACCAAAATGTCTAGTTAAACCTCCATTGTGTTTCTCTTTCAGCAGGTTATCTCTCATTGAGCATTTTGGTATGCATAGTTGGATTCCTTTGAACAATAATCTATTCTGGATCAAATATTCAGTCCATGGGCTTATGTCTCCCAACAAAGGATTCTTACATGCCTCATAAGCTTCCTTAAAATCTGTATCTTCTCGATACATTTCCTTGAGGTATTCAAACCCTAAGGTCTCCACTTGGAATTCTTGTAAAACTAAAATTCTCCTGCTCAAAGCATCTGCAACCTTGTTATCTGTTCCAACAATATGTTTAATAACAAAAGTAATTTTTTTCATAAATTCTACCCATTTAGCATGTCTCTGATTCAACTTTTATTGTCTAGTAATAAATTGCAAATCTTGATTTTGTTCTGTGATCTTCTCCTTCAACACTTTGAAACTCTTTTCAACTTCCTATGTCCAATTAAATGAACCATTTTTATTCTTCACAGTGTCCAGCATGGGTGCACATATGCCATTGAAATTTCTGATAAACTTTCTATAAAAAATTGCTAACCCATCAAAACTTCTTACCTCAAATATGTTGCTTGGCAATGGCCACTCTTTGATTGCTCTCACCTTTTCTGGATCCATCTTCAATTCATTTTAATAGATCACAAAACCCAAGTATATGATTTCTTTCTTCATAAAATATATTTTCTTCAGATTTATCAACAATTTTTCTTGCTGCAACTTTTCCATCACTGATGCCAGGTGTCTTAAGTGTTCTCCCTCTGTCTTACTGAAGATTAGTATGTCATCCAAATATACTATGACAAATTTTCCTATGAAGTATTTCAATACTTCACTCATTAATCTCATAAATGTGCTTGGTGCATTTTTCAACTCAAATGGCATGACCATCCATTCAAACAATCCTTCATTTGTCTTGAATGTTGTTTTCCATTCAACTCCCTCTCTCATCCTTATTTGATGATATCCACTCTTCAATTCTATCTTGGAAACATAGCTTGCTCCACTCAAACAATCCATCAAATCATCCATACTGGGTAAAGGAAATCTATACCTAATGGTGATCTTGTTGATGGCTCTATAATATGTACACATTCTCCATCCTCCATCCTTCTTCGGACCTTAAACAGTTGGTACTACGCATGGGCTTAGGCTTTCCCTGACTAAACCTTTATCCAACAACTCCTGGACTTGATTTTTGACTTCCTTATTCTCTCTAGGTGTCAACCTATAAGCTTCTTTGTTTGGTAAACTAGCTCCTAGAATAAGGTCAATATGATGGCTTATACTCCTAATGGGTGGCAATGAGTGAGGTAACTCATCCACTATTATTTCAAAAAAGTTTTCTAATAGTTCCTAGATTTCTTCAGGAAAATCTTCCAAAGAAGTATTTGTAAGGACAACTCTAGTATTCCTCACTACAACAAACTGTATTTCTTTCTCCTTATTGACTTCATTCAATAGTTCCTTCCCACTCATGAGAAGTATACTTGAACTAACTTCCCTCTTTTTCTCTGTGTCTTCTATTGGTAACAACATATGTGCCCTACCATTCTTTTCTGGGGTATAAGTATTATTTCTTCCATAATGAATAACTTTTATGTCAAACTGCCATGGTCTCCCCAATAAAATATGACAGACATCCATAGGAATTACATCACATAATATTTCATCCCTATAACCTCCTATTTTAAATTCAACTTGGCATTGTTGACTTACCATTACTTGATAACCTTTCTTCAACCATGATACCATGTATATATTTCTATGTGTAGTTTTCTTCAGCTCCAGTTTCTCTGCCATCTCTGTGGATACTAGGTTGTCAGTGCTCCCATTGTCTATGATCACCTTGCAAACTATGTATTTCGTCTTACAAGCAGTTCTGAACAGAATCATTCGTTGAACTGGTTTCTCTACCTCCTTCTCTAGTTTAAGAATAATTTTCCTCATCATGAGGTTCTTTCCTCCTTCTGCTACTTCTGCTTCCACATGGTTCTGTGCTTCACCTCCTCCTTATTTCTTTCTCTCGGGACATTCCCAAGACTTGTGCCCTGGTTTTCCACATGCATAACATCAAACTCCACCTCCTCTAGCTCTTCCTCTTCCTTTGGGAAAATATCTTCTTCCTCCATGTTTTCCTTCCTTAGAACTTCCACCTTTTTTAGGGTGACTATGTTGTTTTCCAGCTTCATGCTTCAGTTTCTGTAAATTGTCTCTATTGGTTCCCTTACCTCTGATTGAATTTCCTCCTCTGTTTCGTTGGCTTTGTTTCCTAGCCAATTTATCTTTGAATTTCAAGACTGCTTGATAAGCATCCTCGACTTTACTAAAAAACATCATTTTCATCTCCTCTTGTATTTCATATTTCATCCCATTGATATACCTGGATGGTTTTTCATCTTCATTCTCTTTCTGTCCAACCCTGATGTTCAGTCTATAAAATTATTCAGTGTACTCCTTCACTGATAAGGTTTTCTGTATCAAGTTATATAGTCTTTTGAATAGATTGATTTGGTAATCCTTCGGGATAAATTTGGCTTTTAGCTTGGCTACCATCCTATCCCAATTCTTAATTTTCTGCTTACCATTGCACCTGCATTCAGCTTGCAGTTCATCCCACCATAGTGTTGCATGATATTTCAGTATTGTCACTACATGATTCACCATCTTTTCTTCTTCGATATCTTCGTAATCGAAGTACTTTTCCATGGAACGTACCCAATCCAACAATTCTTCAACTTCTAAATCGCCTTCATACATTGGTACATCTATTCTTTCTCTGGATCAAATTATTGAAACAACTTTCAATAAGTGATCTTATGCAGCATCCTCTGCTACATCTTCTTCGACCTCTATCTCTTCTCTTTCAACTTCACTAATATCTTCAGCGTCTGGTCCTCTCCTCTGCATTGTTTCCATGGCGCCTAGTCTCATTCTGAGTCACCTCATTTATTCTTCCATCTCTACATTCGCTCTACGCCTTCTGGGTGGCATGATTTTGCTACACCACCTTCTAATGCCTTCAAACATAAATCAAATTTGTATACCACAAATGATACCAATTTATCTCCTTTCTCCTTTGTCTGTTGTTTGCAAACAAACTCAATATCAGCTCTGATACCACTTGATGCATCCCCCCTACCTCAGTGGGGTCTGCAAACTTCCCAGTCAATGGATCTTCAAAATTCCTGAGCTGAAGAATCTCTTTGGGTCCCTGCTGGAACCTCTAAGAAATAAATCCACAGATCCTCTGAAACCTTTCCCACGCGAACTAGCATTGAGCTCAAGATTCTCTGACATGATCACCGGTGGTGACCACACACTTATCCAAAAGTCGCTTCGCAACTTTGGGACTTCGATGTTTTGCTACAAGTCACTCCCAAACTTTGAACTAGGAGCCTGGTGCGCACTAGCTCCGTCCCTTGAACCTCCGACGATGTGACCCTCGACTATGATCTGGAGTCCAACTCCTAAGCACTTTGGGACTTTGCACTTCATGATGTCGAAATTTGGCTCACCTCCTTTCTTTTGATTCCCGATTTCTGAACTCCAATTGTGTTAGATCAATGACCCAAGACTCCCCATGATCTAATGGTCCAGATCTCTACTTCTCACTTCGAAACCTTTGCGATACAAGGTTTTGGAAGGTAGCTCCCTCCTTTATTTCAACTCCCGAAACATCCTTCCCAATGAAGGGATCAATGGTCATATCTACTCTCAGATCGACAGCCCAAACTATTCCTTTGAATTTTGAACCGCGAATTCTCCATAACCCAAATCTACGGTCCACGTTCCTCTCGCGATCAATGGTTGTGATCACTTTTGTGAACTCAGACTTCATGAGCTCTTGTCTCGGGTGTTCACTCTTCAACTCTTCCCGAGTTATGTGGATTTCTGACACATTTCCTTTCCAATCAATGGTTCTGATTGTTTTGGATTTTCGGACTTCAAAAATATCACTTTCAATTCTCCCCCCCTCGCTTTTATTCAAAACTCATGGTCAACTTCTGTGTGTCTCCTCGCAGATCAACAACTGCGACTAATTTCATCCTTCAGATTTCAGGAAGACTCAAATCGTAGTCTCTCCTTTCTCCACTGGATTTTATCCAAAAGATATAATCCATTGATGCATGTCCTCCTGTAGATTAGTGACTGCGATATCTTCGAGTCTTCAGACTTCGTGAGTTTCCGATTCTCCTATGTCTGGATTTCCCAATTTGTGAATCAGCAAAGCGCTAATCTCTTGCCATGTGTCCTATCTAAATGGATGGTCATGATTTCCTTGTGATTTCGGAATTCACAAGTTTTCCCCTAGGTCCTTGAAAATCTTCCGAAGTCGAATTCCTCCAACTCTCGGATCTGTTTCCACCTGTCCCCCTTGGCTGTGGATGGTCCCAAACTACTTCGGGACTTCGACACTTTGGCAAGTTTTCTCTCCTACATGTGCAAAGCGTTAAGGCTCGTGCTCCTTGATTTTATTAGATGGTCGTTGATCCTTTGTGCTGTGATCCAATGGCTACTATTGCTCCTCCTCCTAAGCTTCTGATCTCTTCCGGCTTAGAATATTTTCTAAGTGTTCAAAAGATTCGACCTTTGCTCCTCCTGCGAGTCCATCTCTTGGAAGTCGTCTACACTTCTAAAAATTGTTATCCCTTCTGAGCTTTATCCTTTGAGGATTCTGATTTTCCATGCACTCCTTGTGTTCTTTGGATTTCGTCAAACTCATATCGGAATATTTCTTGAAAAGGAATTCTTCTCTCCCTCTTGGCGTTCTTCTATTCTGGTTCTTCGATGCTTGGTCGCTCCTCGACGCTGTGCACTCCTTGCACCTGGTCCAATTTCCCCTTGTTCTCTCTTAACTCCTTTGAGTCAATATGAGACTCTATTGACACACTCCTTGCATACGATATGCACAACTTGCATATGAGTTTCAGGAGAGAAACAATTGAAACTTGTCCAGTTTCATCACGAACTCATAAGCTCAACTCTTTAACAATCACACATGAATGAAATGAATTTAAATCACACACATGCACATTATCTAACATTCATTCAATCACACATCTAAATGAGCACAGTCCGAAGAATTGGGACAATTATGTCTGTTTCTATTCATTCATGAAACAAATTACATAATATTGTAGTTCTTCCCTGTGTCTTTCTTCTACTCTATTCTTCTCTACTACCTGATCTCTCTATCTCTTTATCCTCTACTACTTGATATCTATTACAATACAACACAAACTATGTAGGGACTGGATCCACGAGTTCTCGTCGTCCTGTCTGCAACCTATCCTATCAAATTCTTAGCGGTTACCTACCTTTTCCTATTACAATAACTTTCATTTATTACCCGATAAGGGCCCCCACTCCCTGTATGCAACTTCTTATAGTCGTATAAGACTTTACAAACAAGATATATTAAAAAATGTTTTTCCCAAAATATCTCAACAAATCATTTTCCTTCTGAATTAAATGTTGACTTGTCATATCCCTGGCTCCACGCTTGCGTCTTTGACTTTGAAGGCGATTCTCCTGCATCATAATCCTCTGGTTAAAATATTTATTAACTCATGTCCATGTATTCCTGCACTGTCTTTCCATGCTTCACAATATCAGGTTCAGTGACCCAACTTGAATCTTCCACTGGATAATTTTTCCACTTCACTAAGTATTTAGGATATGTCTTCCTCCTAGTCTTCTTTCCAGCTCTATGTTCAATGATTTTCTCCATCTGGGGTTTTTCTGCTGTGGGCAATTGTTCTTCCCACTGAACTTAATTCTGATCATATGATTCTCCTATCTCATATCTCCTGTAAGGATACAGATCTGCAACATTGAATATCAGTGATATCCCAACATTGTCTAGTAACTCAATTTCATAAGCATTGGATGCGAATTTTCTGAGAATTATGCATGGTCCTATTTTCTTCATCTTCAAATTGTTATATGTTCCTCTTGGAAACCTTTCTTTTCTCAAATGAGATAAAACTTCATCCCCAAATTTGAATTGAAATTCTCTTCTCTTCTTGTCAACTATGTTCTTATATTTCTAGTTGTTGTCCTATAGCTTCTCTTTGACACTATCATGGAGTTTCTGCATTTTTGTTGGAAAATCCTCTACTCCAGCACTTCTAAACTCATCTTGATTTAGATCTCTCAACTCTGTCATCCCTCTTGGTTGTATACCATATAAAATTTCAAATGGACTTTTATGTGTGCTCCTATTCACTGAATTATTGAATGCAAATTATGCTTGTGCCAGAATATGATCCCATTGACAACCTTGCTCAGTGACTAAACTTCTTAACAAGTTTCCCAGACTCATGTTTACTACTTCAGTATGTCCATCTGTCTGAGGGTGATATGCTAAAATAAAGGACAAGTTTGTACCCAACCTCTTCCATAAAGTCCTCTAGAAGTGTCCTACAAATTTGGTGTCCCTGTCTGAGACTATGCTTCTAGGCAATCCATGTAGTCTCACCACTTCTCTGAAAAACAAATTGGCTATGTGTGTAGCATTGTTTTTCTTCTGTAATGGTAATAAATGTGCCTATTTTGAAAATCTTTCCACAACAAAAAATATGGAATCGCTCCCTTTTTGAGTTCTAGGCCATCCCAATACAAAATCCATATTGATTGCATCCCACGACCTTTCTGGAATTGGTAATGGCTGACACAAACTAGTGTTATGTTGTCTTCATTTTGCATACTGACAAATTCTACATTTGTTTACAAACTTTTTCACCTCTTCGCTCATGCTCGGCCAATAATACAAATTGCTTAGCTGTACAAATGTCTTATCATGACCAAAATGTCCAGCTTAACCTCCACTGTGTTTTTCTTTCAACAGGTTATCTCTCATTGAGAATTATGCTATGCATAGTTGGCTTTCGTTAAACAATAATCCATCCTGGATAAAATATTCATTCCATGGGCTTTTGTCTCCCAACAAAGGATTCTTACATGCCTAATAAGATTCCTTACAATATGGATCTTATCGATACATTTCCTTAAGGTATTCAAACCCTAAGGTCTCCACTTGGAATTCTTGTACAACTAAACTCCTCCTGCTCAAAGCATATGCAACCTTGTTAGTTGTTCCAACAATATGTTTAATAACAAAAGTAAAATTCTGCATAAATTCTACCTATTTAGCATGTCTCTGATTCAACTTTTCTTATCTAGTAATAAATTGCAAAGCTTGATTATCACTGTACAAGACAAATTTCTTGGGAATTAAATAGTGCTTCCACTTTTTTAAAGCTTTAATCACGACATACAATTATTTTTAATATGTGGAATACTTCTTCTTGGTGTCATTTAGCTTCTCACTAAAATCAGCAACTAGCTTATTATCTTGACTCAAGACTGCTCCAATAGCTAATCCACTTCCATCACATCTCACTTGCATTATTTTTCCAAAATCTGGTAAGACCAGAATTGGTTGTTCTGTGATCTTCTCCTTCAACACTTTGAAACACTTTTCATCTTCCTCTGTCCAATTAAAAGAATTTTGTTTCTTCTTCATAGTGTCCAACATGGGCACACATATGCCACTGAAATTTCTGATATACTTTCTATAAAAACTTACTAACCCATGAAAACTTCTTACCTCAAATATGTTGCTTGGTGATGGCCACTCTCTGATTTCTCTCACCTTTTCTGGATCCATCTTCAATTCATTTGTAGAGATCACAAAACCCAAGTATATGAGTTATTTTTTCATAAAAGAGATTTTCTTCAGATTTATTAGCAATTTTTCTTGCTGCAACTTTTCCATCACTGATGTCAGGTGTCTTAAGTGTTCTCCCTCTGTCTTACTGAAGATTAGTATGTCATCCAGATATACTACGACAAATTTTCCTATGAATTCTTTCAATACTTCATTCATTAATCTCATAAATGTGTTTGGTGTGTTTGTCAACCCAAATGGCATGACCAACCATTCAAACAATCCTCCATTTGTCCTGAATGTTTTTTTCCATTCCTCTCCCTCTCTCATCCTGATTTGATGATATCCACTCTTCAAGTCTATCTTGGAAAAATATCTTTCTCCACTCAAACAATCCATCAAATCATCCATATTGGGTAAAGGAAATCTATACCTAATGTTGATCTTGTTGATGGCTCTAGAATCTATACACATTCTCCATCCTCCATCCTTCTTTGTACTTAACACAGTTGGTACTGCGCATGGGGTTAGGCTTTCCCTGACTAAACCTTTATCCAAAAAATCTTGGACTTGATTTTTGACTTCCTCATTCTCTCTAGGTGTCAACCTATAAGCTTTTTTGTTTGGTAAACTAGCTCCCGGAATAAGGTCAATATGATGGCTTATACTCCTAATGGGTGGCAATGAGTGAGGTAAATCATCCACTATTATGTCAGAATTTTTTTCTAATAGTTCCTGGATTTCTTCAGGAAAATCTTCCATAGAAGTATTTGTAAGGATAACTCTAGGATTCCTCACTACAACAAACAATATTTCTTTCTCCTTCTTGACTTCATTCAAGAGTTCCTTCCCACTGATAAGAAGTATACTTGAACTAGCTTCCCTCTTTTTCTCTTTGTCTTCTAGGGTATAAATATTCTTTCTTCCATCATGAATAACTTTTCTGTCAAACTGCGATGGTCTCCCCAATAAAATATGACATACATCCATGGGAATTACATCACATAATATTTCATCCCTATAACCTCCTATTTTAAATTCAACTTGGCATTGTTGACTTACCATTACTTGATGTCCTTTCTTCAACCATGATACCCTGTATGGATTTGGATGTGTAGTTGTCTTCAACTCCAGTTTCTCCACCATCTCTATGGATAATAGGTTGTCAGTTCTCCCACTGTCTATGATCACCTTGCAAACTATGTCTTTCATCTTGCAAGAAGTTATGAACAGACTTGTTCATTGAACTGGTTCCTCTACCTCCTTCTCTGGTTTAAGAATAATTTTCCTCGTCATGAGGTTCTTTCCTCCTTATGCTACTTCTGCTTCCACATTGTTCTGTGCCTCAACAATGTGTGCTTCGCCTCCTCCTTATTTATTTCTCTCGGGACATTCCCAAGACTTGTGCCCTAGTTTTCCACAGACATAACATCTAAATTCACCTCCTCGGGCTCTTCCTCTTCCTCGGGGAAGAGATATTCTTCCTCCTTGTTGTCCTTCCTTAGAAATTCCACCTTTTTCAAGGTGACTATGTTGTTTTTCAACTTCATGCTTCAGTTTCTGGAACTTCTCTCTATTGGTTCTAGTTCCCTTACCTCTACTTGAATTTCCTCCTCTATTTCGTTAGCTTTGTTTTCTAGCCAATTTATCTTCAAATTTCAAGGTTTCTTGATAAGAATCCTCGACTTTACTAACAAACATCATATTGATCTCCTCTTGTATTTCATATCTCAACCCATTGATATACCTGGCTATTTTTTCATCTTCATTCTCTTTGTGTCCAGCCCTGATGTTCAGTCTGTAAAATTATTCAGTGTACTCCTTCACTAATAATATTTTATGTCTCAGGTTCTGTAGTCTTCTGAACATATTGATTTGGTAATCCTTCGGGATAAATTTGGATTTTATCTTGGCTACCATCCTATCCCAATTCTTAATTTTCTTCTTACCTTTGCACCTGCGTTCGGCTTGCAGTTCATCGCACCATAGTGTTGCATGAACTTTCAGACTTGTCACTGCATGATTCACAATCGTGTCTTCTTTGATATCTTCGTAATCAAATTACTTGTCCATAGAACGTACCCAATCCAACAATTCTTCAACTTTTAAATTTCCTTCATACATTGGTACCTCTATTCTTGCTCTGGCTCCCTATTGTTGAAACAAATTTCAATAAGAAATCTTGTGCAACATCCTCTGCTACATCTTCGTAGACCTCTATCTCTTCGCTCTGAGCTTCACTGATATCTCCAACGTCTAGTGCTCTCCTTTGCGTTTTTTCCATGGCATCCAGTCTCATTCTGAGTCGCCTCATTTCTTCTTCCATCTCTGCATTCAGTCTATGCATTCTGGGTGGCATGATTTCACTGTGTCACCTTCTGATGCCTTTAAACATAAATCAAATTTTGATACCACAAATGATACCAATTTATCTCCTTTCCCCTTTGTATTTTGTCTCCAAAAAAACTCAATATCATCTCTGATACCAACTGATGCATCCCCCCTACCTCAGAGGGGTCTGCAAACCTCTCGATCAATGGATCTTCAAAATTCTTGAGTTGGAGGAGCTCTTTGGGTCCCTGCTGCAACCTCTAAGAAATAAATCCACAGGTCCTGTGAAACTCCGCTCATGTGAACTAGCACCGGGCTCAAGCTTCTCTCACGTGATCACCAGTGATGACCACACACTTATCCAAAAGTTGTTTCGCGACTTCATGACTTCAAATTTTTATTGCGAGTCACTCCTGAACTCCGAACTAGGAGCTTGGCGTGTTCTAGCTCCATCCCTTGAACATCCGACGATGTGACCCTCGGCTATGATCTGGAGTCTAGATCCTAAGAACTTCGGGACTTCACGCTTCGTGACTAAAGTTGGTTCACCTCCTTTATTCTGATTCCTGATTTCCGAACTCCACTTGTGTCATATCAACGACCCAATATTCCCCATGATCTAACGATCCAGATCTTTACTTTGCATTTCATAACTTTTTTGATATGGGGTTCTGGAATGTAGCTCACTCCTTTCTTCCGACTCTCGAAATATCCTTCCCAACGAAGGGATCAACGGCCCAAACTATTCCTTCGAATTTCAAACCATGAATTCTCCAGGACCCAAATCTACAGTCCATGTTCCTCTCGTGATCAACGGTTGTGATCACTTTCGTGAACTCGGACTTAGCGAGTTCCTATCTCAGGTGTTCACTCTTCGAATCTTCCTGTTTTTTTTGGATTTCTGACACATGTCCTTTCCAATCAACAGTTCTGATTGTTTTGGATTTTTGGACTTCGGAAATATCACTTTCAACTCTTCCCCCCTAGCTTTTATCTAAAGCTCACAACCAATTGCCACGTGCCTCCTCGCAGATCGATGACTGCGACTAATTTTGTCATTCAAATTTTGGGAAGAGACAAATCTCAGTATCTCCTTTCTTCACTGGCTTTTATCCGAAAGCTATAATCCACTGACATGTTTCCTCCCATAGATTAATGGTTTCGATATCTTCGAGTATTTAGACTTCGCGAGTTTCTAATTCTCCTACCTCTCGCTTTCCCAATTTGTGAATCAATGAAGCATTGATCTCTCGCCACGTGTCATGTCTAAATGGATAGTCAGGAGTGCCTCATGATTTCAGAATTTGTGAGTTTCCCCCCAACTCCTTGAAAATATTCTGAAGTCTGATTCCTCGAACTCTCGGATCTGCTTCCACCTGTCCCCCTTGGCTGTGGACAGTCCCAAACTACTTCGGGACTTTGGCACTTTGGTAAGTTTTCTCTCCTACATGTGCAAAGAACGAAGGCTCATTCACCTTTCTTTGATCAGACGGTTGTCGATCCTTCGTGCTATGATCCAACGGCTATTGTCGCTCCTCCTCTTGAGCTTTTGATCTCTTGTGGCTTAGAATATTTTCTAAGTGTTCAAAGGATTCAACCTTTTCTCCTCCTGCGAGTTCGACTCTTGGACTTAGTCTACACTTCTGAAAAGTGTTATCCCTTCTAAGCTTGATCCTTTGAGAATTCCGATTTCCCACGCACTCCTTGCATTCTTGGGATTTCATCAAACTCAGATCGAAACATTTATTGAAAAGTAATTCTTCTCACCCTCCTGGCATTCCTATGTTCTAGTTCTTCGACGCTTGGTTTCTCCTCGACGTTATGCACTCCTTGCACTTGGTCCAAGTTCCCTTTGTTCTCTCTGAACTCCTTTGAGTCAATCCGAGATTCTGTCGACGCACTCCTTGCGTACGAGATGCACACCTTGCATATGGGTTTCAGTAGAGAAACAATTGAAGCTTGTCTAGTTTCATCACGAACTCATACGATCAACTCTTGAACAATCACACATGAACGAAATGAATTTAAATCACACACACACACACACAAAATCTAACATTCATTCAATCACACATCAAAATGAACACAGTCCAAAGAATTGGGACAATTCTGTCTGTTTCTATTCATTCATGAAACAAATTACATAATATTGTAGTTCTTCCCTGCGTCTTTCTTCTACTCTATTATTCTCTACTACCTGATCTCTCTATCTCTCTATCCTCTACTACTTGATCTCTATTACAATACGACACAAACTATCTAAGGACTGGCTCCATGAGCTCTCGTCATCCTGTCTGCAACCTATCTTATCAAACTCTTAGCAGTTACCTACCTTGTCCTATTACAATAACTTTCAGTTATTACCCGATAAGGGATCCCAATCCCTATATGCAACTTCTTACAGTCGTATAAGACTTTACAAACAAGATATATTAAAAAATGTTGTTTCCCAAAATATCTCAACAACTTATTTTCCTTCTGAATTTAATTATGAGATGTTGTATCCCTACCTCCACGCTTGCGTATTTGACTTTGAAGGCCGAGATGCTCCTACATCATTTTGGTACATGGTTTATTAATGTTATAGCACACATATCTTAGCACATGATTGGTTATCTTGGTATATGATCTATGTGAGTGGATATGGTTTTAGTTGATGATGATGTTGATGATGAGATATCAGTTTCATTGACAGTGTTAATTTTTCAATAAGCAAGGTTAAGCATGATTTTTATTCCATTTTAGCATTTAACCATAACCATTTATGTTACATCAATCAAGATCACAAGAAAAAGCACCATGCACAAGAACACAAGTATCCTAGGAAACCCTTCTCAACAAGGGAAGAAAACCCATCCAAATCCTTTTCTATATTCTTCAAGAGAAATACCTTCACCATCAAGAAATACCTAACACACAAGAGGGTGCTCAAACTCTAGAATACTAGCACCCAAGAGAGGTGTGCACTTTTCCCAAGAAAGTGTACATGCTGAAATTTCCAAACTTACTTAAAAGATATGATTTCACAATGGATAATATACCTTTACTTATACTAAACTAAAATTTTCAACATAAGTGTCTATTGGAACAACAAGGCCGACCTCACTATCTTATAATATAATTAATATTAACAAGATTAATTATCTTTTACATTTATTACTAATCACATTAAGGTGGGGTCGACCTGTACCCTTTACATTACAATTAGAGTTACAGGTAGGTATGACTCTTGAAAAATATAGCAAGGGATCTGATACACCCACTAGTGCTCATCCACTAGGGGCACATCCATAGGGATGTCCATATCTCTGGCTCACTGCATTACACAGAAGAACCAGATATTCACACGTTCACCTGTGCTCGTCCATAGGCACGTCCACTCCACAAATCTTCTTTCCCACTACCTCACACAGGTGAATCATCTGGAGTTTCTCGTCAACTCTTCTTTTCAGAGGATGCTAATACATCATCTTCATTTTTTTTCACATGATGATGCACCCATCACTTTGGGATTTCACGCGTTCACCTTGTGCTCAGCCGTAGGCATGTCTAATTCAACAGATCGCCTTTCCCACTGGATAATCATCTGGATTTCTTCTCAAATATTTGAATGGAGGAGTTCATCTCTACGTTCTAGCTCTGTCTCAGGTAGGAACCACATACCCTTCTTAGGGGTTTTTTCTCAGGTTTGTAAGCTGGAGAAAGACTCACATAGCTTCAATGATCCACATCTCACAAGTTTGTAAGCTGGAGAATGTCTCAAATAAATGCAATCATCAACACTCCCTCTCAACTAGAGAGGCATTATTCATCATGCCAAGTCTCACATGGATGTACTTAGAACTTTTTCTTGGCTGGAGTTATCAACACTCCCTCTCAACTAGGGAGGCATTCTTCACCAAGTTAGTTTCGTGAATATGTTTGCAATCTGCTCATGTGTAGGAAGGTACTGCATGTGTTTGATTTTTCATCTGCATCATATCTCTAATATAAGGATGTTTCATCTCATCGTGTTTCTATCCATCAGGACAAATCGAGTTCTCAATAAGCTTTACAAATGGCTCTTGGTTATTGTTATCCCCCACTTTCAGGGATAACTAGGAGATCATGTCTCAAGGCCCATAGGTCCTAAACATGGAGTACTGAGAGAAGTATTGAATTGAGCATGTCCCTGGAGGGCCCACCTTTTCTCTTCTTCCAGCTTTTTTCTTGTTAGAAGCAACAACATCCATCACCATCGGCTTGGTCCTGTATCAGAAAAGGTTCTTGCTCCATGAGGTAATTGATCCAGGTATCATGGTATGTGTCACTTTGATCATCAAACATTTTGAATATGTGCATTTGATTCCTCTTATTTCTAATAACTACTTGGATCTTACACTTTCCCACTTGACCATGTTTGGGGGGACTGACAGGATGCCCTAGCAAACCTATGTTTGTAGGTTTTGGTTTTCCACTGGGGGGGATTTCTGAGAAACCATCGTCCGCTCCCATCATAGTACCAATTTTCCATCTTGTTTCCCACTCATCTATCCCATTCCACTTATCCAGACATTGGGTTGACCTATTTTCAGGATTGCACCTTATCTCGTGGGAAGAAGGGGCTAAAGGCCCAGAAGTTAAAAGCAACCTGGTAAAAGATAAAAGCCTAAAATAAAACCTCGAGCTGCTTCGCCCAGGGATCCCCATGAAGCAATAAAAATATTCTCAGCAAGAAACAAGAGGGACCCTAAAAAATAATAAAATAAGACCTAAACTAGGGGATAGGGGGTCTCATCACGAGCCAACCTATTAGGTCCATGGGTACCTAGCAGTATAACATTGCCACTAGCTGGTCACCATGTCAGGGAAATGACTCTTGGTTGCTGATACAGGTGGATATTGGTGGCCACCCACCTATTCTACTTGGACCCACACCATTATTTCTTTCAATTTTTCATTTTCCTTAATTGTAGCACAATTTACTATTTTTAGCAGTTCTTCGGGTCTTGAACTTCTGGAGCTGTTTTGAGGCCCTAAACGACATTTTTTGGGCATGAATGCTCCGACAAATATGATTCTATTTTCGACTCGATATTCTCTATCAGCAGTGTAGTCCTCGGATAGATATTTATAACGATGTATCATGTGCGTTAAATGGATATAGTATGCCAAAGTTACGACCCCGGGAAATTGATGTACCAATTTACCCCAATGGGGCCCATATTCTGGCGTTTCATTTCCTAGGGTTAGGTTTTTGGATATTTAGGGTTTTCCATTGTTTCTCAGTAATATATAGGCCTTTGAGCCTCATTGTAACAGATAGTTCAGAGGCCAGTAACTGCCACATCTCTTCTCAGAGATAAGCTACCAACACTCTAGCTAGTTTATTTCCATTCTGTCTGTAAGCATTTTTCAGTCATTTGTTATTAATGAAATGAAGTCTTATTTCTGCTGCATCTCTGCGTTTATGTGTATTTCTATATTTCATTGTGTTCCTACATAAATCCATATCAGTGGTATCAGAGAATTTTGCGCGTTCTCGATCTTTCTTTGCATGTCCCCAACGAGGTCGGGGTATAAGGAGTTGGGGCTCGATCTGGTTGAACCTTTGCAAGATCAGTCTCGCAAACCCCGACGACCGCCCATGGGGGAAGAAAAGAAAGATGAGGGAGAAGGATATCCTATCAAAATGTTTCTCGAGGAGGCCCTCAAGAAGCAAATGAATGCGATGATGGACAACTTTTCCCAGATTCTTCAACGGATTCCCACTAGCGCCGCATCGACATCCAACAACCACTCTGGAGGCACCACTCCTTTTAAGGTACAAGTAAACTTTGAAATTCCCATATTTGTGGGCCAAATAGATGCAGATGTCGTAGATAGATGGTTGAATCTGTTAGAAGGATATTTCTCTGTTCATGAATTTTTCGACTGAGAAAGGATTATTTTCGCACTCCTCAAAGCTGCCCCCCATATCAAGGACTGGTGGGAAACCTACTCGGAGCAACAGGGCGAGGGGGAACCCTCTCTGTTCTCAGCCACACCCACTTGGAATTCTTTCTGATATGCCATCAAGGAATAATATTATCCCGTGGGGAGCTATGAGGACAAATGCATACAATGGACTACGTTGTGGTAGCAAAGGGACCGAGATGTGCATGAGATGATGAGTTTGTTTCATACCCTACGCACAAAGTTGGGTATCAAATATTCAAAGAAACATTTGGTGTTAAAGTACCACAATTTTCTGCACAGATAAATTCAGGATAAAATGGAGTTCCTCAACATCTCCTTGCTTGGTGTGGCGTAACGATATGTTGCCAAGATTGAGCAGAAGATCAAACAGAAAAAGTGAGACTTTGGGTCTGCGAATCAGAAGCAAGGGAAAGGTAACCCCAAACTGCAGAACAAAGGACCAAGCCAAGGCGGAGAGGCTCATGATAACCCTCCAAAGCCACAAGCAAATAACAACACCACGAAGCCAAAAAAGGACACGGGGAAGTGGTGTGAGTTCCATAAGAGCTCCACTCACAACACAAGTGAGTGTCGAGCCAAGCAATCACTCACAGCCAAGTTGAAGGCTTCTGAATTGGATGCATGCTCCGATTCTGAATCAGAACCCGACAAGGGGAATGATATGGGGAAGCATATTATCGATGCGGATCCCAACGCCACTGTTGCCACCACGAAGATCCAGAAGGAGGAACCAGAAGATCCAGAGGAGGTGGAGCGTCTCTTCCATTCCAAGATGTGGGTAAAGGGTTCCCTGTTGTAGTTCATTGTCGACAGTGGGAGCCAGAAGAACCTCATATCGGTAGAGGTCATGAAGTGGTTGGGCTTGCCGACCACAACACACCCACAACCATACACCATCGGGTGGTTGCACCAAGGACGAGACCTCCGCGTCAGCCAACAATGTCACCTTCCCTATAGCATCAATCCCTTCACGGATGAGGTATTATGTGACATTGATCCTCTTGATGTTTCTAATGTATTATTAGGCCTGTTATCGCTCAGTTTGCAGTCTAGGTCAAAAGGCTGGAAGGTATGGACCAAACTAGCATAACAGGAGCTTCCCCACCCACTGTCACCTCGATGGGGGGCTCTTTCTATCTAGGGTGGATAATCCCAAGGGAGACGTCCCTAGTAATCTGGGGTATTGAAGGAAAAGGATCAAGGGATTAAGGCTCAAAGGTCAAAGTAGGATTTCCCTTCATAGATTACTGCCAAGAATATAGTCAAGAAGAAGATGAACCACAATAGAAGCACCTGTTTGCGAGACAAGGCAACAATAAAACTAATACATGCAAATAGTGGTTAATGCTTCAAATGTCAATGACTATCAATATGAAATACATGAGCATAAATAAATGTAATTATTGACGAAGTCAATGATTGCAATAAAGGCTATGGCTTATAATATTACTTCTTCAATAAATACAAAATGATAGAGAATTCAATGTACAATATCAATCCTTGAATTATCACAACGCATTAAATACCATAAATATGCTCACATATAATGTTGTTGCGTCAAGCCTTCTAGGGGTGACGTCATCCTTATTCTAGGTTAGTTTTGGTAGGCAAAGAGGTGAACATTTTTCTAAATAAGGCAAGGAAAATATTCAACACTTCTATGTCTATCATTAGATGACCTAGCCGCAACTTTAATACCAAGCAAAAGTTCAAAAGAGGCAAGACGTCATCATAGAGTTAGGGTTAGTAAGTCACTAGGGTTAGTTAGGTTTTCAAGTTTTGGAAGTTTGAAAGGTTGTTTTAACACAATTGACTCAACGTTGGAGTTCTTAGACTAGTGCCTTAGGGTAAATGGAGTCAAGGAGCAAGGATAAAGTCTCGGGAGAATCTAAATCTAAGGACAAGAAGGTTAGGCTTTCTAGTGTTGCAATGGCAGGGCCAAAAAGTCAAAACCCTAAGGGGAGGAGGCTCATTCTGGTGTTTCTTAAGCAAGGCCTCATGCTCCTCCCTCTTTCCTTAAAACTCTTTGGCAAAAACGACTAGCTTCAAAACATAAATCTAGGGCTGAAAAGTGTTGTAGCGCCAAGGCTCTTCAAACCCTAAGAGTCAAACCCTAGGTGTAAAATCAATCAGGCCTAGGACGTCTTCTTTCTTCAATTTATGTTTCAAACTAACTCAAGAAAAATGGGAACTAGTGTAGCAATGGCTAGGCTATATTCTCCTTAATCAAATGGCTAAACATGTTTTCTATCATGGGGACATGAAGCAAGGACCTACTTGTGTGCTTGCTACCTAGGGTTTCAATGATTAAGCATAATAATAACAATGTAACCATAAATGTAATATACTTAACCTACAACCATTCAATCAAGAAGTTTTGCATGAGAAATACACTTACAAATCAATGAAGCTTATCAAACCCTAGTTGTAAACCTTCCAAATGATAGAAAACACCATATACATGCCAAAGATGATCCTCCACAAGTGTAGCGCCTCAGCTCCAAGATCCAATACCAAGACAAAAGACTAAAAATTATCCTCTCACAAGAGAGTGAGTTTTTGTTATATTCAAAATGAGGCTCAACGTCCTCTATTTATACCAATATTATGACCTTTAATTACAAAAATAGGTCATTAAAACAACCGACAAAGCTGACCAACAATAGTTACATTATTTGTCACATCAAATGCTAAAATGTCATAATTATGAGCTAAAAGGGAGACGTCAGGCCCCTCTGAGGGGGACGTTGGCCCTTTTTGGGCAAGATCAACATCCAAAAGGAAAAACGTTGGCCCTTCTAGGGATCCTGCAAGCTGCCACACGTGCCAAAATGATCCCAGCACACTGCCACATGCTCCAGAAAACGTCCAGCCTGCCCTGGGTGGCGTCCTGTCCATCAAATCCATCATCTCATCTGCAGTGGGTGATCCCCCTAGGCCGGGCTCTTCCAAAGCGTCCTGGGTGAGGACGTCCTTCTTCTTATTCATGCAAGGGCTCATCACAATGTTGTCCTGCCTTTTCCATCCCAACAACCATCTGATGGGCTCTTTAGCCCAATGGAGGTCCGAGCTAATCATATCCCCATGTGTACTGGTCCTCTGGCACCTGTCCATCGGGTATGGTCCTGCACATCAAAGACTACGCCCTCCATGGGCTCATCAGTCCTAGAGATCATAGCAATTTTAATCATATTTCATCATTAAAGTTATCAAATACATGCATGAAATCCCTAGCACATCATCTAAGAGCTCAAAGACATTACACAGATCTACTATAGAAAGTTGAAACAACCGACAGAAAAACCTATTGGGCTAATACCCACAAGAGATGGAAAGTTTCCTCAGAAGATTATTCAAGCCATGTTTTGTGAGGTGATATGGTTTAGGGATGTCCAGTCACAGTAAGACCAAGGGAAGGTGTTGTTTGTGGGTGCCTTTGTAGGAGGCAAGTTGTACCCATCATAGATGCATTTTTTCCAAGCCCTTTATTGCCTTTATCTTTTAATTTATTGTTTTTCTTTCTTTTTTACTTCAAGGTCTGACCAGAGGACACTGACTTGGCTTGGTGACCAGAGCTGACAGTGTTACCCACTGGTATCTTCGCAGAAATGATAAGGCTGGCTCGTGATGAGACCCCCTTTCCCTTGGCCATGCAACCAAAGGTCACTGCCCTGGCGTGGTGACCAGATAGTGGCAATGTCATACTGCTGGATACCTATGAACATAATGGGTTGGCTCATGATGAGACCTCCCATCCTCTTGGTTGGGTCTTTTTTTATTATATTTTCTTAGGGTCCCTTCAGTTTCTTGTCGAGAGGCCTTTTATTGCCTTCTCGGGGATCCTCTGGGTGAAGCATCTCTAGGTTTAATTTCCTATGGATTTTATCTTTTACCAGCTGCTTTTACCCCCTGGGCCTTTAGCCCCTTCTTCCCACAAGACAAAGTGTAACCCTTAAAGGTCATCCTAATGGCCGGACTAGGGGAATGGGATAGATGTGCGGGGTATAAGATGTAAAATGACAAAAATGGTGGGAGCGAACGATGGCTCTGCAAATCCCCCTTGGTGGCTAACCAAAACCCATGAATATCAACTCGCTAAGTCACCCCATCAATCACCTCGATAATGGTCAAGTGGATTAGTGTAAGATCCAAGCAGTCATCAAAAATGAAAGGAACCTAATGCATATATAAGAAGGTTATAATGATCAAATATGACACATACCATGATACCTCGGACCAATTACCTCATGGAGCAAGAGTCCTGTCCGATGCAAGCCCAAGCCGGTGGTGATGGAATTTGTTGCTACTGACAGGACAAATCTGGTGAAGAAGAAGAAAGATGGGCCCTCCAGGGCCATGCTCAGGTCAATCCTGCTCTTGGTACTCCATGTCTAGGACCTGTGGGCCTCGAGCCATGATCTCCTAGTTATCGCTAGATATCGGGGATAACAAGGCCAACCATACTTGTGGAAGCGACATGTTGTGTATGAGTCCAGGCCTCATGTTGTTATTATCACCTTGGGCAATAAGTTGTACAGGATACCGGAGATAGCACCCCCTGTCACCATCTCTTTGGTTACTGCAAAACAATGTAGTAAGCTCATTTCCAAAACCAGAAAATTTATTTTCCTGATGATCCGCCCTTAGGGAAAGAGGAATACTGTGGCCATGACCTCCAGAAAGGGCCCCGCTGCACAAAAAAAATAGATGGATAATATCATGGAGGAGTACGAGGACATCTTCACCTTCCCCCGCAGGGGTGCCTCTACACTGCAAAGTCAAGCACCCCATCGATCTGACCCCAGGTGCACCACTACCCAATGGACCCATCTATCGATGCTCTCTTCTGGAGAATGAAGAAATCAAGAGGAAGATTTAGGAGCTATTACAGAAAGGTCACATCCAACCGAGTTCATCACCCTGTGGGAGCTTGATCGTGTTGGTGCAGAAGAAGGATGGGACTTGGAGACTTTGCATTGACTATCGAGCACTAAACAAGATCACTGTTCGTAATAGGTACCTGATCCCACGGATTGATGACCTTATAGACCAACTCAAGGGGGAAAAATATTTTAGCAAGATCGACTTGAATTCGAGGTATCACCAGGTACCAATCGAACCCTCTGATGTGTGGAAGACTGCCTTCAAATCCAAGGAGGGCCTTTTTGAATGGTTGGTCATGCAATTCGGGTTGACGAATTCCCCTGCAACCTTCATGAGGCTAATGGATGACATCCTATGTTCATTCACCAACTCATTTGTAGTGGTGTACTTGGATGACATTTGTATCTTCAGCCAGACTTGGGAAGAGCACCTCCACCACATCCGACAGGTCCTCCAAACACTGCGACAACACAAGTTGTGTGCCAATTTGGAGAAATGCATTTTTGGCATGACCCAAGTTCAGTATCTGGGAAACATTATTGATGAATGGGGGGTGCATGTGGATCCAACAAAGATCCAAGTCATTCGGAATTGGCCAGCCCCAACCACCCTAATAGAGCTCCACATCTTTTTAGGTCTTGCCAATTTCTACCGTAGGTTTGTGTTGGGATTCTCTCATATCACTTGGCCCTTGAGTCAAGTCACCAAGGGAGGAGCTAATGCAAAATTATTTTGGTCTAAATCTCAATAGAAGGCATTTGGGGAGTTGAAGCATCGCCTCTGCTCTGCACCAGTGCTCACATTACCAGACTTGCAACAACCATTTGAGATCAAGACAGATGCCTCTGACTATGACATTGGGGCAGTCCTTACTCAACATGGGCATCCAATGGCATATCACAGCGAGACACTTTCCAACACAGTCTAAAAGTATCTCGCTTATGACAAAGAAATGTATTCCATTGTGCAGGCTTGTCGGAAATGGAAGCATTACATTTTGGGAAAGGAAATGGTCATCCACACAGACCACCGACCCCTGCAGTTCATACAGACACAAGGGAAGTTGCAAAACGATCGCCATTAGAAGTGGTCCACATACCTGCAACAATTTCATTTGAACATTAAGTATAAGAAAGGTAGCACCAATAATGTTGCAGACTGCCTCAGTCGACCACCCATCGTGGTGCTAACCATTGTGCTCAACTCTTGTGGGCATGAGACTTCCGATTGGCCGCTTCTCTACACAAGAGATCCAAAATTCAGCCACACATACAATACACTCTTGGAGGGTAAGAAATATCTCAATTTTCACCTCCAGGATGCCCTGCTTTGTCACCTGGTATAGCCTTGTGTTCCTTCAAGTGAGCGTGCCAAGATGATTTGGGAGGCGCACTACAGTCGGGTCGCTGGGCATTTCGGAATTGAGAAAACCATTGTAGTACTGCAAAAGTATTTCTATTGGCCAAACCTTTGATAGGATGTTGGGAAGTACATCAAGTCCTACACTGCTTGTGCCATTTCCAAACCGATCGTCAAGAAGGAAGGCTTCTATACTCCGCTTCCTACCCCCAGTCAACCTTGGGAATCCATCTCTATGGATTACATGTCAGGCCTTCCTTCTACTAAGCATGGAAATGACTATTTTTTTTTGGTCGTCGACCGATTCTCGAAGATGTCCATTATGATGGCCTGCAATAAGAATATCACAGCAGAAGCCACTGCTAAACTCTTCTTTGAACGAGTGTGGGTACACTTTGGGATCCCACAGTCTATCATCTCAGATCGGAACAACAGGTTCCTCAGTACTTTTTGGTCCAGCCTCTGGTCGATGTTGGACACCAAGATTTACATGGAACAAGCCACAACTGATCGAATTATGGACACACATATCAAGAACACCCGCCAATAGAGGATCCAACTATATCAAGTTATCAAAGCAGGCCAACTCCTTCACCAAGGCAAGTGGCTCACCAGGGACCAAGTTCAGCAGAAGTTTCCTCATCTCATGGAGGAACTCAACGCAATGGGGACCATTGCTTCCTAAGGGGGGAGGACTGATCCAGGTGGATATTGGTGGCCACCTGCCTATTCCACTTGGAGCCACACCATTATTTATTTCAGTTTTTCAGTTTCCTTAATTGTAGCACAATTTACTATTTTTAGCAGTTCTTCGGATCCTGAACTTCTGGCGCTATTTTGAGGCCCTAAACGATGTTTTTTGGGCATGAATGCTTCGATGAATATGAGTTCGTTGCGGACTCAATATTCACTGTCAGCATTATAGTCCTCGGATAGATATTTCTAACGATGTATCATGTGCATCAAACGGAGATAGTATGCCAATGTTACGACCTCGGGAAATTGATGTACCAATTTACCCCAACGGGGCCCATATTTTGGCGTTTCATATCCTAGGGTTAGATTTTTGGATGTTTAAGGTTTTCCATTGTTTCTCAGTAATATATAGGCCTTAGAGCCTCATTGTAACAGGCAATTCAGAGGCCAGTAGCCACCACATCTCTTCTCAAAGATAAGCTACCAGCGCCCTAGCTAGTTTATTTCCATTCTGTCTGTAAGCATTTTTCAGTCATTTGTTATTAATGAAATGAAGTCTTATTTCCACTACATCTCTATGTTTATGTGTATTTTTGTATTTCATTGTGTTCCTACATAAATCCAAATCAGTTGCATGGCCAAGGGAAAGGGGGTCTCATCACAAGCCAACCTTCTCATTTCTGTGAAAGTGCTTGTGGGTAATGTTGTCACCACTGGTCGCCATGCCAGGGCAGTGTCCCCTAATTAGTTATTGAACAAAAATAAAAAAGAAAATCAATAAAAGAACAAGAAAAGAATAAGAATAAAAGGCAAATATGGCCTTGGAAAAATGCATCCATGACAGGTACAACTCGCCTTCTACAAAGGCACACACAGGTAACATTTTCATCCTTGGCCCTCACTGCACCCACATGTTTGGACATCCCCTGAACACACCACCCACTTACATGGCTTGGATGAGGTCTCTTCCGAGAACTTTCCTTCTTCTGTGGACACTATCCCAATAGGACACCTTGTCTTTTTTCTCTAGACTTGTATTGTAGGCTAGTGTAACGTCTTTGAGCTGTTAACTGATGTATTAGGGATTTTATGCACATGTTTAATAATATTGATGATGATATGTGATTGACATTGCTATGATCCTTGTGACTAATGAGCCTATGGAGGGCATATATTTTGATGTGCAGGACCATGCCCGACAGACAGGTACCATTTTGGATCGGTACACATGGGGAGATGATTAGTTCGGACCTCCAAGGGGCTAAAGGGACCATCAGGTGGATGTTGAAACCCCATCAGGAGGTAGAGACATGATAGATATGGATCAGGGGCTTCACATCGGAGAAGAAGAGGATGTATCAGGGGCTTCACATTGGAGAAGAAGAGGACGTTCCACTAGAGGCACCCTGACAGAGCTTGACCTAGGGGGGGTGGCCCTTTTTCAGTGGAACGTTGGCCTTGGAAGGCCTAGGATGTCACCATATTGACCATGACATCATCCAACATCATGGACGTATTGAGAGGTAGACTGGGAAACAATGGCATGTGTAGCAGGTTGGATAAGCCCAAGGAGGGATAACGTTTTATTCTAGGATGTTTCATTTTCCCTAGAAGGGGATAACGTCTCCCTTAGAGGGGATTTTTATCTCTTTTCAGCTCAATTAGGGTTTTAATTTGACAATTTAATGTAAAAACAATATGATTTGATATTTTGGCCGTGTCGGCCTTTTACCTGACCTAAAATGTAAAATTAGGTCAAGGTTTTGTATAAATGAGGGATTTTCACTCCCATTTTATCATCACTCATTCACTCCATAAGGAGGTCTAAAATTTGCGCGCTATATTGGGTATTTGGATGATTAAGTGAGGTGCACTTGTTGAAGGAAGAAATTTTTGGCATTCTATGGTGTTTCTCTTGAAGGAAGGTGTTACAACTAGGGTTTGCATGGTCATTTCTTGGTGAATTGTAAGTATTTTCTGCAAAACTTCTTGATAGAATGGTTGTAGTTTAATTTATTGCATATGTTTATGAATATTGTTGAATCAAAACCCTAGGGGACAAGCACACAAGTAGGTCATTGTCTCATGTCCCTTGATAGAGAAATCTGCAAGATACCAGATATAATAAATATGCAGAACATAAATAAAATGCTAGAAATGGCAGAATAATAGTAATATAACCAGCATAATCTCCACAATAACACAGAAATGATATAAGAACAACAACATAAATAACACTTTGATTCAGAAAGAAATGTTCACGGGCCTCTTTGAGGGGGAAACCTCTAGTCAAGTATTGCTCTGTTACAATAATCTCCAAGCTAGGGTTTTCATACCCTCGACCCTTATTTATGCTAAATATGTCTATCAAGAGAAGCATCTAAAGGAAGATCTTTCTAGAAGAAGAAGCTTCTATTAGGTATTCTTACATTCACCTTATTCTATTTTATTGAAAGGCCTTATTAATATTGACCTTTATTACATCCAAATATATTGATCTACCTATGTGCGGGTTAGGACCCTAACATGTTCGCCCCCTTAAAAACAACCTTGTCCTCAAGGCTTGAGATGTGGAAACTGTTGCAGAATGGTAGCTAGTTCCCAAGTGGCATCTGCTGGAGTCGTATCTTTCCATTGGAATAGCACTTCCTTGATGGTTCTTTGACACAGGCGACACTCACGCTGGTCCAAAACTGCTTCTGGTTGTATCCAAATGGATCCTTGTTCAGCTAACTCTGTAAGGTTGGTTTGAATTTGGCACCTTGTTCCAATCACCTTGTTTAAGCATGAAACATGAAAAACAGGATGTAGCTTCGACTGACTGGGCAGAGCTAACTGATATGCAACTTGTCCCACATGCTTGAGAACTGTATAAGGACCATAAAATTTGGGCACTAGCTTCTGAAAATGCTCGGCCTTGAGGGAAGTTTGCTTATATGGTTGCAGTCGCAGAAACACTTGATCCCCTTCTACAAATTGACATTCAGAGAAACCTTGATCTGCTTGCTACTTCATGTGATTCTATGTTATGACCAAGTTCTCTTTAAGGGTACAAAGAATATCCTCTCAAACTGTAAGTGTTTGGTCAACTGCCTGGACCTTTGAGGTACCAGGCAAGTATGCGAGAACTGAGGGTGGATTTTGTCCATATACCACTTCAAAATGCGTCATGCGAGTAGCTGTATGGTAGGAATTGTTGTACCACCATTCGGCTAGGGGTAACCATTGAGCCCACTAATGTTGTTTTTTAGAGGCAAAACACCTCAGATATGTTTCCAAACACTTTTTGACAACTTCTGTTTGACCATTAGTCTGGGGATGATAAGCTGAGCTGAGATGCAATTGGGTGCCCTGTAGCTTAAACAGTTCTTGCCAAAAATTGTTTGTGAAAGTTGGGTCATGATCAGAAACAATAGAGTGTGGCATTCCATGAAGCTTGAAGACCTAGTCCATGAAAATTTGAGCCATCGTGGATGCAGTAAATGGGTGTTGAAGAGTGCAGTAATGAGCATACTTGGAAAGGCGATCCACAACCACTATTATGACTGATTTATTCCCTGATTTGGGTAAGCTAGTAATAAAGTCCATAGAGATATCCTTCCAAATAGCAGGTGGAATCGGAAGCGGTTGTAGTGTGCTCAGAGATTTGAGTGTTTCTCCCTTGTTGCATTGACACACCTCACATTCAGTGAAAAAATTACAGATGTCTTGTTTCATACCATCCCAGAAAAAAGAACGTTTGACCCTGTCATATGTTTTGGTGAACCCTAAGTGCCCCATTGTGGGTGTAGCATGAAGCTCAAAAAGTACTGTGGATTTAAGCTTTGATTGTTTACTTAAATACAAGTGACCTTTGTATCGAAGCTCATCCTGGAGCCAAGAGTACCTTGGGGGAGCCAGAGCCTTGGTTTTCAATTGCTAGATCATATGCAAACTTTTGGGATCTTGAATCCATTCCTGGTGCACAGCTTGGAGCCAATCGGGTACAATGAAGGAAAGAGAAAGAAGGGATCCTTCTTCTTCATATTTTCGGGACATTGCATCTACCACTACATTTTCTTTTCCCTTCTTTTAAATGATCTCATAATCACATCCAAATAGCTTAGTCACCTATTTTTGTTGCTCCGGGGAGGAAATGCATTGTTCCAGAAAGTACTTGAGGCTTTGATGGTCGATCTTAATTTGGAAGCATTGCCCCAAGAGATAAGGGCGCCACAGATCAATGACATGCAGAATAGCCAACATTTCCTTTTCATAAATGGGTTTGCCCAGATTCCTTTCTGACAGTTGCTTACTGGTGAAGGCCAAAGGTCAACCCTCTTGCATAAGGACAACGTCGATTCCTTTCTCTGAGGCATCACATTCCAACACAAAGGTATTTGTGAAATCAGGAAGGATCAGAATCAGAGTGGTGCACATGGTCATCTTCAAGGTTTGAAAATCTTGAGCAACGACTGGAGTCCAAGTGAAAGAGTTATTTTTTAGGAGAGTAGTGAGAGGTTCTACAATCTTTCCGTAGTTCTTAACAAACTTGCGATAATACCCTGTTAAGACCAGAAATCCACGCAAGATTTTGAGAGTCTTTGGGTGCGGCTAGTCTTTCATATCTTCAATCTTTTTCGGATCCACCCTGATTCCATCCTTTCCAACCAGATGACCCAAGTATTCTACTTCTGAGGCACCAAAAGTACATTTAGACTATTTCAGGAAAAGTCGGTGCTGAGAGAGTAGATGAAGAACTTGATCCACATGAGTAATATGGTATGTCCGGGTTTTTCTATAGATGAGGATATCATCAAAGAAAACTAAGACAAAATGACGGAGAAAGTGATGGAAGACATGATTCATGAGGCTTTGGAAGGTGGAGGGGGAATTACACAAGAAAAAGGGCATGACCAAAAACTCATAGTGGCCCTCATGAGTGCGAAAGGCCATCTTGGGAATGTATGCCTCTTTCATACGTATCTGGTGATAGCCCGAGCGAAGATCAAGTTTAGTAAAGAATTGGGTGCCACTCAATTCATCCAGGAGGTCATCAATGACAGGAATGGGAAATTTGTCTTTAATGGTCAGTTTGTTGAGGGCACGGAAGTCGGGACACATTATCCAAGAACCTTCTTTCTTCAGGACCATGACTACAGGAAAAGAGTAAGGGATCATACTAGGGCGGATAACGCCTGCATTAAGGAGTTCCTGGACCATTTTCTCAATTTCATTTTTTTGTGAGAAGGGGTGGCGATATGGACAGATATTAGGAGGAAGGCTTCCGGGTACAAGGGAAATGGAATGATCATGAACACTGCGGGAAGGAGGGAGTCTATGGGGAGTGGAAAATACCATTTGATGTTTAGAAAGGAGGGCTTGGAGGTCATGCAGTACCGAGGGTGTCTCTGTTGCGTGTATGGCATGGAGTTGGGAAATGACACCAAAATGACCTTTTTTGAGCATCTTTTCCATGCGATGAGAACTAATGACCTCAGGGGAACCGGGAGTGATGCCTTGGAATTTATATTGGTGGCCTTCTTGGTCGAATTGCATGGTTAATGCCTTAAAATCCATGAGAATGGGACCCAAAGTTCTTAGTCAGTCTGCACCCAACACAATGTCACAACCACCCATGTCGATAGAAAACATATGGGATTTTAGGTGGTAGTCACTGATTTGGAG
>ML776640.1:437575-463061 GCA_009831015.1 Picea engelmannii
CTATGCTCATAGTTTTATTTAGTTTTTGTTTAATTCTTGTTAGTAGCTTTGTTATTTTCTTTCTAACCTTTTACCATACAGCTGTCATGACTAGAAGAGCCCAACTAGGCATGTAAGCACTCACTTTTTGCTCATCAAACGACAAAAAGAGTGCAAACAATGAGTATTCTGATTAGATCAAATGGCCCAAGAAAGAGGAATACCAACAACTCCTAGACGAGCTCAAAAGGAAGGAATCTGAGACTATGAGGATACTGAAGAAGGTAGAAGATGATGTATAGATCTGTCCATCCCAAAAGGAAGTCTTTACAGTAGAATCCCACCCACCTCCCTCTACACAATACACCAGGGTTGTTCAAGGAACGACCAATTTCAAAATCAAAGAGTACAAGGAGGGGGGCATAGTATGGATGTGGGATGCCAATAAAGGGGAGCCTACTAATATCAAAGGAAACACTCATTTTTGGCTTGGCCCTTTCAAGGTTGGAAGAAATTCGGTTAATGACTCTTATTACCTATCTACATTGGATGGATGAAGACGCACAGTGCCTATTATCACTGAAATTTCATCCACAAATGGTTACAGGAATCCAACATCTCCAAACAACTATTAAGTTCACCCATGGACCAAAATTACCAGAAAAAACATTTCCAAAAGGTCCAAAACTATACAACCAATTATAAAATCAGGATGCATTATGACTATACAAGGAGTGTGCACACATGCGCCATCAAGAAACCCAGGAAAAGCGCACATGCGCACGATGCACGACTGTGGAAGGTAAAAGCCACACACACTTGAGAACGGTGCATTTATGATGTTGGTCGGCCTCCCACCCACTTTTGGTTCAGCTTCCAAGTCAATTTGACATCCAAATCTCGATTGAATTCGGCTGGGTGGTTGGTCAAAGACCTAAAGGTGCCTTAAACAGCCCCTTGTTCACACTAAAAGATGGTTGCATAATACCTCAAAGTTGTGCTATAAAAAGAGTCCATGGGTGCACTACATCTTCAAGGAATTCATTTGTAAGGGTATGCTGCTACTATTCTCTTGGGGAATCCTCTTTTCTCATCAAGAGCATACTAGCACCATTCCATTTGAGTTATTCGCATCACCTCTTGAGTGAATTAGCTTGGGATTCTTTCACCATTTCTTTCAAGTTTTCAAGTTGTAAGAAGAGATCAATATTGGGGGTCCAAGAGCCCTCCCTTGGAGGAAGAAGGGACCCAAAGTCCCCCTTTCTCTTTGGTGTTTTCTTTTCACTAATGCAATCCTTTCCATTGGTGACATGAGTCTTGTTTGTTTATTTTTCTTATGTCCTTATGCACTATAGTTTAATTGTTTTTATCATTCCTAGTTTAATTATTATCTTAGTCTTTTATGCTTTATTCTTCTAACCCTTTCCTTAACTGTTTTCTTTCTTAGCTAACCCAACTAAGCTTGTAAGCACCTCTGTTTTTCTCATTCAGGTGACAAAAGAGGCACAACAGTGCCCGTCAGCAGGCTCCTCCTCAAACCCCACCAAGGTGGAGTGACCTAACAGCACAGGTAAGTACAGGTAAGTAGGCATTTTGCATTCATGTATTATATCATTTGCATTTGCATGTTAGTTTGCTTTCACATCACCTTATTGACTGTTTTATTTCAATATATATATATATGTATGTTGGGGTGGCATTACCACCCCAATTTTGTTACTGATACTTCTATCAAGATTAAAAAGGTCAGTAGGTTATGCCAGAGATGTTGAGGTTCTCATGTGCTCTACGGTGAACACATGTCCCCGAGTTGGAGCCAGATGTTATCCCCCACTTTCAGGGATAACTAGGAGATCATGTCTCAAGGCCCATAGGTCCTAGACATGGAGTACTGAGAGCAAGATTGACTTGAACATGGCCCTGGAGGGCCCACCTTTTCTCTTCTTCCATCTTTTGTCTTATCAGAAACAACAACATCCATCACCATCGGCTTGGTCCTGTATCATAAAAGGTTTTTACTCCATGAGGTAATTGGTCCAGGTATCATGGTATGTGTCACTTTGATCATCAAACCTTTTGAATATGTGCATCTGATTCCTCTTATTTCTAATAACTAGTTGGATCTTACACTTGCCCACTTGACCATGTTTGGGGGGACTGACAGGATGCCCTAGCAAGCCTCTGTTTGTAGGTTTTGGTTTTCAGTGGGGGGAATTTCTGAGAAGCCATCTTCTGCTCCCATCATAGTACCACTTTTACATATTGTTTCTCGCTCATCTATCCCATTCCACTTATCCATACATTGGGTTGACCTATTTTGAGCATTGCACCTTATCTTGTGGGAAGAAGGGGCTAAAGGCCCAAGGTAAAAGCAAGCTCGTAAAAGATAAAAGCCTAAAATAAAACCTCGATATGCTTTGCCCAGGGATCCCCAAGAAGCAATAAAAAGCTTCTCAGCAAGAAACAAGAGGGACCCTAAAAACTAATAAAACAAGACCTAAACAAGGGGATAAGGGGTCTCATCACGATCCAGCCTATTAGGTCCATGGGTACCTAGCAGTATGGCATTGCCACTAGTTGGTCACCATGCCAGGGAAATGACTCTTGGTTGCATAGCCAAGGGAAACAGGGTCTCATCACGATCCAACCTTCTCATTTATGTGAAAGTGCTTGTGGGTAACACTATCACCACTGGTCGCCATGCCAGGTCAGTCTCCCCTGATTATTTCTTGAAAAAAAATAAAAAATAAAAGCAATAAAACAACAAGAAAAGAATAAGAATAAAAGGAAAAGATGGCCTTGAAAAAAATGCATCCATAACAGATACATCTCACCTTCTACAAAGGCACCCACAGGTAATATTTTCATCCTTGGACCTCACTGCACCCACATGTTTGGACATCCCCTGACCACACGATCCACTTGCATGGCTTGGATGAGGTCTCTTCCAGGAACTTTCCTTCTTCTATGGACACTAGCCCAATAAGACACCTTGTCTTTTTTCTCCAGACTTGTATTGTAGGCTTGTGTAACGTATTTGAGTTGTTAACTGATGTATTAGGTATTTTATGCACATGTTTAATAATATTGATGATGAAATGTGATTGAAATTGCTATGATCCTTGTGACTAATGAGCCTATGGAGGGCATATCTTTTGATGTGCAGGACCATGCCCGATGGAAAGGTACCATTTTGGACCGATACACATGGTGAGATGATCAGTTCGGACCTCCATAGGGATGAAGGGCCCATTAGGTGGATGTTGAAACCCCATCAAGGGGAAGAGATAGGATAGATATGGATCAGGGGATTCACACCGGAGAATAAGAGGACGTTCCACCAGAGGCACCCTGGTAGAGCTTGACCTAGGGGGGATGGCCCTTTTTCAGTGGAACATTGGCCTTGGAAGGCCTAGGACGTCACCATCTTGACCATGGCATCATCCAACATCATGGACATATTGGGAGGCAGACTGGGTAGTAGTGGCACGTGTGACAGGTTGGAGAATCCCAAGGAGGGCTAACGTTTTATTCCAGGATGCTTCATTTGCCCTAGAAGGGGCTAACGTCCCCCTTAGAGGGTCGTTTTATCTCTTTTCATCTCAATTAGGGTTTTAATTTGACAATTTAATGTAAAACCAGTATGATTTGATATTTTGGCCTTGTCAGCCTTTTACCTGACCTAAAATGTAAAATTAGGTCAAGGTTTTGTATAAATGGGAGATTTTCACTCTCATTTTGTCATCACTCATTCACTCCATAAGGAGATCTGAAATTTGCACCCTATCTTGTGTATTTGGCTAATTAAGTGAGGCACACTTGTTGAAGGAAGACATTTTTGGCATTCTATGGTGTTTCTCTTGAAGGAAGGTGTTACAACTAGGGTTTGCATCGTTATTTCTTGATGAATTGTAAGTATTTTCTGCAAAACTTCTTGATTGAATGGTTGTAGTTAAATCTCTTGGATATGTTTATGAAAATTGTTTAATCAAAACCCTAGGGGACAAGCACACAAGTAGGTCATTGTCTCATGTCCCCTGATAGAGAAATCTTTAGCCATTGTTGAGGAAAGAAAGAGCCTAGCCATAGCTACACTCCTATTTCCTCTTCCACTTTGCTAGTTGTGCTATTTTGAAGCCAAGAAGAGTGAGACATCCCTGGCCTAGGTTTACTACACTAGGGTTGTACTCTTTCTAGGGTTTGTTGAATGGCCTTGTTGTAGCACCACCTTATCTCATCAAACCCTCTTGTTTTGGTTATATACTTTATTCTTGAGCTAGACGTTTTTTTTAGGAAGGAGGAGAGAGCATGAGGCCTTGTTGTAGCAACACTGGAGTGAGCCTCTCTCCCCTAGGGTTTTGATTTTGAGGCCTTGCCTTAGCAACACCTCAAAATGCTTCCCTCTAGTCCTTGAAATTTTCCATCCTTCAACTCTTGCATCCTTCACCTTTGACTCCATTAAACCCTAAGGCACTGATCTAAAGTCCTCCAATGTTGAAGTGAAACATTGATCACAACACTCTCAAAACTCTTTGAATTTCAAACCCTAACTACTCTAACCATAGTTGCTGACATCATCATTAGTTATTTCATTTTTAATGCAACAACGTTTTGTTTTAAGAGCAATTGAATGATGGTTTAGGCATTAATTCAATAAGGTGTTGATTGGTTACATTGAATGCTACATTGTTCCAATATTTATTGGTGAAGTATTAAAACTTTTCATTGATATTGATAAACATTGACTTCGTCAACATTTATTGCCATATTGATTATATATATTATTCAGATAATCATCTATTTGCATGAAGTACTAACCCATTGAAATATAGCTTGCATATATCAATTTGTTGTTTTTTGTTCCAGGCAGGTGTACTTCTTTGGGGTTTTACTTCATTATTGGTTGTTTAGTCGGGATTATCTATTTGGTGGTGACTTGTGAGGGGGAAAACTTGTCCTTGTTTTATTTTCCTTTTGCCTCCTCAAAACCGCAGGTCACCGAGGACGTCTCCCCTGGGCCTCACCTCCCTAAATATAAAGAACCTCCCCATCGTGGTGACATTAGGTGGGAAAGGTTCATGTTTCGCCAGTTTGACCTATTATCTTTTAGCTTTCATCCCTTCTACAAACTATGCGATAACAGTTATCATCATAGGATCCATATCATGGTCAAGTAAATCTGTCAGAATCTTGTGAAGCCATATTTCTTCACACAATCGATGCTACATACTCTTCCTTTGAGGTTCTCAAGGCCACAGAGTTTTGTTTCCTTCTTCATCAAAAAGTCATGGAAAACTTCATGGTAGAACAACAAACGGATGTGATTTTACTGTCCACTGTATTTCCTACTCAATCTGAATCGGTATATCCTACAAACTCAAGTTTACACTGGAGACATATCTCAGCCCATGTCCAACTGTGGCTCGTATATATCTCAATACACGTTTTTCTACTATCCAGTGAGTCTTTCTCGATTGACTCATGAACTCGCTATGCACATTCACCTCATAGCATATATCAGGTTGGGTGTTTAACCAGATACATCAATGATCCAATCAGCTTTCGGTACACATGTGGCTCAATATTATCTAAATCAGAAGAATCTTAATTTATCTTCTTCAAGTTCATCATCATTGGTGTAGCATGGATTTACAGTCCATCATCTTGAATATTTTCATTGTATATTGTTCTTGAATCGGGAAAATCTCATTAGTTTTCTGCCATACTTCTAGTCCCAAGAAGTAGTGCATCATTCCCATATCCTTCATCTCGAAAATAGAAGTCAATGCTCACTTTCATTTAACAATAAGTATTTATGAACCGGTAAGGAATAAATCATCCACATACAAGACCAAGATCAGACACTCATTGCCAACAATATGATAATATAGGTTTGGATCAACAACACTCTTGCTGAAATCCAAACTCATCAGGAATCCATCCATCTTCTCGTACCTAGCACGAGGTGCTTTCTTTAGTTTATATAGGACTTTCTTCAACCTGTACACATGATTTCTCATCGTATGTCACAAATCCTTCTAGCTGCTTGATGTAAACTTCTTCCTCAATCTCACCATTGAGAAATGTTGTCTTTACATCCATCTGATGTATTTTACACCTCATGGATGATAGTATGGATGGAAGTGTATCAGGATGCTGGATCAATGTCTCATCATAGTCATCTCCCTCTTCTTGTGATATTCCTCTAGCTAAAAATCTCTCTTTGTATTTCTCAACACTTCCATCAGTTGCATGCTTGATCTTATAGATCCACTTGGAAGTTACCACAAAATTTCCTGCTAGTCCCTGAATAATATCTTATGCATCATTCTTTAAGATATATTGGTATTCTTCTGTTATGGCATCTTGCCATACATGTTCTCATGTTGCTTCTCTAAGAAAAGGAGGCTCAACATCAATAAAGTGGCTCATGAATGAAGGATAGCTCGAGAATCTCTTTTTCTTTTCTGGGATGTGCCTTGAGAGGCTTGTGTGTTTCTATGCCTCTTGCAGAGTGAGTCTAGGTAGGCCTTTTATTCCCTACTGCAATATCTCTGAATATATCAACTGGATCAACTGGATTAAAGTATGTCTCCCCCTGTACTGTTGAAGGGGGAGAAGGTATTTGTCTTACTGTCAATATCCATATGAGATTTTTTGAATCTTTGAAAGGGTATCTCTTCTTCAAGGACAACGTTTCTTTTTGTTCTCACATAATGAACAAATTAAATATGGTTTGTAATCCCGTACCAAGGATAATGGTCCAAGTCTTTGAGAGCTCCCATACTAGGAATAATATCCTTCATTTATTTGAAAAAATGAAATCAACTATAAAATTAGAGATCAATTGATTTACCTAGTTTGTAGTCATGTCTTTAGAGGAAGTACTTCTCCTCTCTCTTCTCTTCATTCTTTAGAGGTGGATCTGGATCAATGTCAGCGGTGGAAGCATATTGTCTTCCCTTCTTCCTGGTTGGACAGTTTCTTGCATAGTGTCCATACTTGTCACATCTGAAGCACTGAATTTTTGAAACATCTCTTCTTTGATAACCTGGATTTGATGAAGACTTTTCATTTTTAAATGTTTACCTGAAACTTCTTTTGAATTTTCCTCCTTTCTTTGTATGAAGTGCAAGAGCATGATTTTCTTCTGGGGAGTCTTCTACTCCTCTGTTTCTAAGTCTTTGTTATTCTTGAGTACAATCTTTCCATAGATGATCAAAAGTTGGTAGATCTTCTCTTCCATTGATACTTTGAAGAAAAGGATCCCACGTTTTTGGAAGGTTGTTGAGAGTGGTTAAGACAAGTTCTCTATCAGACATGATTTCTCCAATGGTCTCTAGTTGTTCTTTAATCTCTGATATTTTCATAAAGAAAATGGAAACTGTGTCACCTTTCATCATCTTGGTACTTTTAAGTTGGCTCTTCAAGGTAAGAGATCTAAGGGTGTTGTCACTTTAAAAAATTTCTTAATGCTTCATACATATCATAAGTTGTCTTCAGGTTGGCAATACGAGGTAAGAGATGATCTCTTACTGAGTAGATGATTAATTTTCTTGCTTTGACATCTTCTTCTTTTCTTATCTTCTTCTCTATATCTGTAGCTATGTCTGGTAATTTTTTAGTTACCACATCCAAAAGTTCATCTTCTTCAAGGGTGACCTAAAGCCTTGATTTCCAGGAGTTGAATTTGCCTGCTCCATCAAGCCTATCATCTACTAGGGCTCTATTCTTCATTTGATTGGTTTCTTCAAACTATTTCCAATTGGATTTTGAAAACCTAATGATTAGGTTGAATTAGTAACCTTGGATTATGTTGAACTTATTACTTCCAACAATCAACTTGATAGAGTCTTGGAAATGCTTGTTGACTCAAGAGAAACATTTTCTTCAAAAATCTAGGATTAATATTCTACAGGAAATTTCGACACCCTAGAAACCCTAGGGCCACAAATAAAAAAATCTCGTAATTTCACTTTGAGAGATTCTAGATATGTGCTGGAGGAGGCCGTACTCTTCTATTCTAAAATTATCCCCAACGTCCAAGTATTAAGGGTTGAATCACCATTGAAAGGAGGGTCGTACAAAATTTTCAGGAAACCCTAGAAGGGTTGTACGATTTTGCAAAAAGGTGAGTTAATACTTGGTGGATGCTTGTGCAATGGGTTCTTTGAAGACCTATGCTCTGATACCATGTTGAATTTTCAATAATAAAGGTTAAGCATGAATTTTATTCCATTTTAGCATTTAAACATAACCATTTATGTTGTAACAACCAATATCACAAGAAGAAGCACCATGCACAAGAACACAAGAAGTATCCTGGGAAACCCTTCTAAACAAGGGAAGAAAACCTAGCCAAATCCTTTGTTATGTTATTCAACATAAATACCTTCACCACCAAGAAATACCTATCACACAAGAGGGTGTTCAAACCCTAGAATACTAGCGCCCAAGAGAGGTGTGCATTTTTCCAAAGAAAGTGTACTTGCTGAAATTTCCAAACTTACTTGAAAGATATGATTTCACAATGGAGAATATACCTTTACTTATACTAAACTAAACCTGTGAACATAAGTGTCTATTGGAACAATAGGTCCGACCTCACTAGATTATAATATAATTCATATTAACCATATTAATTATCTTTTACATTTATTACTAATCACATTAAGGTGGGGCTGACCTGTACCCTTTGTTGTCGTCCTAATACACACTTGCTAATGTGAGCTAAGTCCTTCTCAATTAGTGTGTCCTCGGAGGCACAATGCCTAGGTTCTCATTCCACACTGTCACCTTGACTGGAACCTCTTCCTTCTAGGCTTACTCCTAGGGAAGCCAAGGGGGATAGTCCCTAGTTACTAGATTGATTTTAGTGTTTAAAGTTCTAGGAGTTAGTTTTAATTTGTTAAAGGCTAAAGGGGAAAACTAGCCTAAGATGCTAAGGAAGCAAAAGCAAAGTGCAAGTCTAATCTAGATGGCAATCAACCCTTTCCCTAAGTCAACTAAGACTAGTCCCTAAGGTTGGGCAATGGGGTCAACTAAGTTTGAGGGTGGTTTATTACAAAGTGTTTACAAATAAAATAAGTTAAACTACCCACAAACCCAAGGTTACAATTACTTACAAAAGAATACTAAGTGTTACAATGATTACACCATATACAAAAGTACAAAGATACAACAAGTTGTAAGTGAGATCAACACATTAGCCAAGCATGCCCCAATAGCACTTACTCTATTGGACCGCCTTCACTGGCAACCATAAAATCACTCAAGAACCAAAGAAGGTTATGCTTCCCCAAGTGGGATACTCAACCCCTTCTTGATTCACAACACAATAAGCAAAAGCAACAAGATATTCAATGTTTAACTTAATTGCTCAATAAAACATCAAAGACATTCACCATGAAGTTGCAGTAAATATATAAGCTTGAAATTATTATTAATGTGTGTTCCTAATGATACATCTAAGTCCCACAAACACACAAAAATGATCTATGCAACTAAATGGTTAAGGAGTTGTTTAAAAGTTAAGTTGAGTTTTAGTTTCCTCCCACTAAACTATGTTTGTGCTTTGAAATTCCTCCTCCCTTGGCCAAATGACTGYCGGGTGCTCAAGATAGTAAGGCAACGAGGCCCACCCTAGCTTCCCAGGTCAGCCCTGACAGTAAGAGTTCTCCCAGAAAGGATCCCCTTAAGGATCACGGGACGGTCCCCCGCCACTTCCCCCTGGGTGTCCCTCAAACCCGTTTTAGATGGTGGAGATGGATGAATAAAGCCCCTAAAAGTTGTCTAAGTGTTATTATGACCCGTGGGTGGGTCTTTAGGTGTGTTGGGTTGCTTTTAGGAGTATTTTAGACACTTAAAAATTCACTTTTTAGCGCATGGCCGAAATGAAAAAGTTGGTAAAAATGTGTTTGCAAGATGTAAATTAAAAGATCATTAACACATCAAGACATAAAGGAAAAGTGCAATAGATGTACCATTCATTCATAAACCATTCCACATATGTACTTAAAAGGAAATGTGAGATTAAGGCAAGAACAACTTGCCACTTATAACAGAAAACTTGCTTGAAAAAGTAAAATTATGAATGTGAGAACTTAACCCATAAAGTAAGATAACATGAATGTAGTGAGTGCTTGAAAAGTAAAGCTGAAAATGAAATGTCTTAAACCATGAGATTATGCCACATAAATGAAAAGAACATTAAGCAAAGATGAGCATCACATCACCATTTAGACATTCAACTTGCAAACAAAATAAAGGGCAAGAACAACTTGACTAATGAAAGTGTAAATGAGAGTTAAAGATTGACCATTCATCAACATATGTTATGTGTTAAAACCATGTGAAATATATATGCTTGAAAGATAAAGGTTTAACAAGTTAATGAGTGATATCTTGAACCAACACTTAGAATATAGATGAGATGAATGACTTAGACCAAAGATTAACTTTACCACTTAAGCATGACTTAKATCATTCAATCATGAGACATTATAAACATGTAAAGGGAAATAACTTAAAAGATTAGAACAAGATTATTGTGATGACTACTCTAAATTATATTTTAAACCATAACAGCATGTAATCRTCAAAATAAATTAGTTTCCCTTAGGCCTAGCGATTTTGGGGATTACTCTTCCAAGGTGCAGGCACATTAACTTATTAGGTATGAAAAAAAAACTTAGAAAGAATGAAACCACTTACACTGGCCAAGGTGGAGGCAAGCCTACCATTGTTGGCCAAAGAGGGTTATTGACAAATTAACAAATTATTAAGATGAAACAAATAAATAAATGAAATACTTGAAAGGAAAGAAAACTAGCCTAGCCTAACGATATTGAGGACGTCTCCCCAAGGTGTAGGCAACTATCTATGTTAGTTTGTGATTATAGACAAAATAATCAATGAAATAATGAAACAAAACTTGGATTTACAATGAGAAGGGTTAGGAGATAGTTACCCAACCGAAAGGGGTTCTTTGGGAAGTCTTCTAGATTGATTTGAGCAGTGTTTCCCCCTCTTTCTGGTAAGAAACTGCAAAAAACAACAAGCAAAAGCTTGCTGGAAATGCTGCAAAACACACACAAAATGTCAAAAAATTTATGTTTTTACACAAAACAAATTTACATAAAAATCTGCAAATAAAAGTTGATATTCTTGACCTATCTAGGAGAGGTTAGCTACAAAAAATGGAATGAAATGATAGCAATATATCATATCCAAATCAAAAGGCAAAGATTTTGTGCAAGCTTTAGTTGGAAACTGCTCTAAAGTCTCTCCCAACCAACCCTTATGAGAAAAATCTGCACACTAAAACAAAATGTGAGTTCAAAACAGCATAGTATGATGATTAGAATAGAAAAAATGAACTAATTCACAATACTAGCTAACCAACATACATAGATCAGCAACACTAATGTCTATTTGATCTACCCAAATAAACTAATTTATTCAAGATACTAGCTAGAAACCCACAAAATGTAAAGGAACCAAGTCACCTCATATGCAATGGACAAACATGACTAATCTGTATTGGTCCAAAATCCTCCAAAGCTTTTTCTTATTGAATCCAAGATGTGAGAACCTTGAAGCAACTAATTGCTCCAATGATCTGAAGAGAAATGAGTGAGTGGGAGATGGCAAGAGCAAGAAGGTGAGGCAAGAATCCTGTCGCATAACTTTAGCTCAAAGAATGGTGAGGAAGGGTTGTATTTATACCTCAAGAGGCAAAGTGAAGGCACTTGGATGAACTCCAAGTGTCAAATCATAAGCAAAAGAGCAAATCTCAAGGCTAGGGTACACCATCTAGGGTTTGAAAGGAAGATCTAGGGTGTATAAAAAAGTAGGAGGTGTTGGGATCAAGCAAAGAGGTGTGGGAGGCCTTGGGATTGATGCCAAGGAAGGTGAGAGGTCTCAAATAATTTTTAAAAAATTATTTGTGGAGTTTCTAGAAGAGTGGGGGCGTAACTCTTCTTGGAAGGTGCAAAAAAAGTGTGAAAATGAAGGAATGGAGGGGGATTAATGAAATAAAATGAGTGGGATCATCCTAGGAGGTGATGTGGGGGTCAAAGGGAGTCATAACTTATGAGAGGGGGCCCCAAATAAGTCACAACAACCTCCACCAAGGAAAAATGTCACTTGCCCTAGGGGGCCATGATTTTTGAGTGTAGAAGGTGGATAAGGGGTTAGAATAGGTTGGAAAAGGTTGGGAGGGTTAGGTAAAGTCTAATATTTCTCTTTTCCACCTTCAAACTCAGCCATTAACTCTTTTTTACAAAAATTACAAAAATGACTTAGCAATTAAAATTGTTGTTTTGACTGACTTTGACTCCGGATGGACAAATGCATAGCAAACTTTGTCCGACTGAGCTGAAACTTGGTCTATGGGTGTAGGGGGTGTCATTCCATTTATTTTGAGCAGAAATACCCCTATCAAAAACCCCAAAGACCCAGTTTTTACAATATTTGCTCAAAAAATCATTTAATTAATTAAATTTTTAAAAATTTAATTAATTAAAAAAAGCCTATCTAGACTTGACGAAATTCCGCGAAACTTTCTACACTGTCTGGCATGGTCATTTTCAACATTCCTAAACAATATCTACCAAAACATGAGACCATTAGAACATCGTTCACCACTTTGGAGGAATTATTGCATGTGTGGAGGGAGAAACTCATGGGAAGTCAATCAGGCTCGAAAGCCCAATTGACAACCTGAGGATAAAAAACCCTCGGTGAAAGGAAATATCCTAATGAAAAAATCCCAAGGTACCTGAACTAACTATGATCCATGAAGACTTATTACATTATCAACCCACACAGAGGTGCAGAAATTTCGTTTACAAAATTTTGTGCTGGAGCATCAAATGCCCAAGTAGAACCAATATTGTCTTCAAGATATTTGCATCAGGTGATGTATACTTCATGGCACATGATTTGACCCCCTAGATGAATAGGCAGTGAACATCTGGCTCCACATGGGGACGTGTGGTCGATCTTCTCACTTTGAGATGGAGAGCATACGAGAATCCAGCACCTACAAAAATAGTGCTCCCCAAAGTGAACACCAAAAAATAACATTAGTACATATTCATACATGATAAAATGAAATCAATGCTATAAACAACATCTACATAATGGAATATCTAAAGTACAACATAATAATTACAACATGAAACTATGATACTGAAAAAAAATCTAAGTACATATTGAATCTACAACATAATTGAATCTATGATACAAGAAATAATTCTAAGTACATATGAACATTATAAATGAAATAATACAAAATTGAAAAATACAAGGAGAAGTGTTAGAGATACATTACAAAGGGTGTCCCATTGGACACCAAGTTGCTCATCATATGAAGAAGAGTTTGAGATGTTGCCCATTCCTTGGAATATTGATGGGCTCACCATCTAAATGGATGAGATGAAAAGAATTAGGCCCTGCTATTTCTCTGATCAAATATGGACCCAACCATAAGATGTCAAACTTGCCATGTTTCCCTGGTTTTTCTCTGCCTTTATCCCAAAGTAAAACTGTATCCCCAATCATGAAGTCCCTTTGCCTAGCTGACATGTCAAAAGATTTATTTACCTTACTCTGATTTTTGCAAGTCTGATCATAAGCCTTTCGTCTGATTTCATCTAACTCAATGACCTGATTTACCCTATTCTGAAATGCCTCCTGGCATGTGGAAGAATTATCAACTGACCCATAAGTAGGAAGGCCAAGGTGTACTGGCAACCTAGCTTCCAATCCATACACTAACTCAAAAGGACTCTTACATGTTGTTGCTTTCTTTGTTATTCTGTCTGCCCATAATGCATGTTTAATTTTACTATCCCAAGATTTCTTATTTTCACCAACTATTTTCTTGACTATGGTCATTAAGTTTTTGTTACTTGATTCTGCTTGACCATTTCCTTGGGGATAGTAATCTGAAGCATGTGATAAGATAATACCATATTTGAAACAAAAAGATGACATTTCCACTGAACAAAAGGCCTTGGCATTATCTGTCACTATCTTTGATGGGACCCCAAATCTGGTTATAATTTTGTCCTCTAGGAAATCCATCACAATCTTATCAGTTGCTGACTTGGTAGGAATGGCTTCAACCCACTTTGTAAATTAATATGTTGCTGTGAGAACCCATGAATACCCATTACTTGAATTGTCACTAAACTTTCCGATGAAGTCCAAACCCCACTACTGAAAAGGTGCCTCAACTACAACTGGCTGCAAAGGGAGGGCTGCTAAATTTTTATTTCTTGTGAAAAGATGACATGGCTCACATTTCCTAACAAACTGATGCACATATGAAAATATCGTGGGCCAATAATATCCTGCTCTAAGGATCTTGTGGGTAGTAGTTTTAGCAGCAAAATGTCCACCACAAAATCCCCCATGGAATTCATCCACTAGTTTCTTTGACTCTACGTCATCCACACATCTAAGGATAACCCCGTCAGGATTTCTCCATCCCAACCCATCTCTAGTAAGAACATACTTAGCAGTTTTTAACCTTAAGGCCCTTTTCTTGCGTCCTACTAGATGGCTTGGACAAGTCAGATTCTTTAGATAAAAGATAATGTCTGTGTACCACTCTACCTGTTCAAGATTTAATAAGTTAGGAGGATATTCCTCCTCATTAATCTGGCAAACCAAATCCAAAGCTCTTTCATTACTTTCTGTTAACATTTTGGCCAAACCTTGGCCCTTAATCAACTTTGTAGGTCTGATTTCCAAATCATACTCTTGGATTTTAGCAATCCATACACCCCTTGAGCCTAATCCTTCCACTTTTGATAAAACATCCTTGACCGCAGGACTAAGAACATAACCAATCACTTTGGAATATCCAATGAAGACTTTGAAATGTTTGAGAGATTTTACCAAGGCATACACTTGTTTCTCAAACATGGGATACTTAAGCTCTGAATTCTGCAAGGCCCGACTGAAATAAGCAATGGGTTGTTCATAGCCTTGATCATTCTTCTAAAGAAACACACCCGCAATGGTGTCTTCAGAAGCGAAGGAGAAAATCATAAAGTCTTTATCATAATCTGGGATAATAAGGACAGGAGCTTCACATATGGCAGTATTAATAGTTTCAAAATCTTGCTTACTTTCTTCATTCCATTCAAATTTAACATCCTTCTTAAGTAGTTTATATAAAGGTTTCATAATCTCAGCATAGTTAGGAATGAACCTATGGGAAAAATTCGTTTGTTCTAAGAAGGATTGTAGAGCCTTCTTTGCTATAGGCAAGAGTACCTTGCTAATAGATTCAATTCTCTCTGGGTCTAACTTGACCCCATCTTTTGAAATTATGTGGCCCAACAATTTTCCTTCAGTCACCCCAAAAAGTGACTTAGCAGGATTTAGAGAAATTCCAAACTCTCTACATCTGTCCAAAACTTGCCTAAGGTGGTTAATATGAGTTTTTCCATCCTTAGAAAATACTGTCAAATCATCCTGATATATTTCAATTAATTTTCCAATTAGCCCCCTAAAGGAATAATCCATAGCCCTCTGAAAAGTAGCTCCAACATTTGATAAACCAAATGGCATTCTTAGATATTCAAAAGTTCTCCATGGAGTAGTGAAAGTTGTTTTATGCCTATCTTCAGACCTAAGTCTGATCTGATTATATCCTGAAAATCCGTCAAGCATGGAAATCATTCCTGATCCTGTTACCCTTTGAAGTAAAGTTTCCATCTTGGGAAGGGGGTAGTGGTCCTTTGTGCAAGCCCTGTTTAGATTCCTTGAGTCAATACAAATTCTGATTTTTCCATTCTTCTTCCTAGCAACAACCAAATTTGAGCACCATGAAGAATGTCTAGTTTGAACAATGATTCTAGCCTCTAACATTTTCTGTAACTCCTGTTGGACCAAAGGAGCTAATTTGGGGTTTATTTTCCTCAATTTATGTCTAAAGGGTTTAGTTTCTTCCTTAAGAGGAATCACATGCTGAATCACATCTTCCCTATAGACCTTGAGCTCATCATAACTGAAAGCCAAAACGTCCCTATATTCTTTTAATAACTTAACAATTTCCACTCTTTCTTCTATAGGGGTGGTTTTGCCAATCTTCACCATCCAAGGCTCTTCAATAGTTCCAATGTTTACCTCTAGGTGATCACACAATTCTTTCTTTGATCCTTCCCTTTGCTTGTGACCATCTAGTTTATCAAAATCCCTTTCCAAGGATACAATTCGCCTAGGAGATGTTTTTGCACTATCAACGTTTCCAATAAAATTACATTCATCCCTTACTGTATCGATGCCAAAATCGAAAAATTCATGCATATGAGTCAAAATTTTTATAACCTGTTTGTCATCCTCAAAAACTTGCCAATGATTCATGTTATCAGGAACTAAGGGTCTGAAAATTACTTCGACTGAAATCTTCTCATCAATCAAACTATCTGGAACTGAAAGTGTTGAAGCTGCTATTGCAAGTTCATCTTCCTTTGAATTATGTTCTCTAGGAATGGCAATAAGGTTTAAAGCATCAAGGTCATTCATCATATCCCAAATTGCATTCCTATAACCTCTTAATCTTTTAGACTTGCAAGCAAATTTATTCTTTAGTTGTTGGATCACTAAGTCTGAATCCCCCTTGATACTTAGACATTTGACACCCCTATCTTTGCAAAGTTCCAAACCAAGGAGCAAGGCCTCATACTCAGCCACATTATTAGTTGCATCAAACTCCAATCTATAAGCAAACTTAGATATTTTACCATTTGGAGCTTGAAGCACAATTCCAGCACCTTTTCCCAATCTAGAAAAAACACCATCAAAATGCAAGTACCACACTTTATCTAACTCATTATCTTGGACTTTGTCTTCTAGGGGCACAATTGAGTTAGAAAAAATGGCATAATTACCAAGACCCTCTTCATCATATGCTAATTCATCTATGGGGATCTTGGGGTTTTCCACATGAACCTTCCTATACACTTCCCTATCCAACTTGAAAGTGCCTCCATGTTATAACCCTAAATTGCACCACACATGCTTACCTGGCATCAGGCCAACTCATGTCTCTTCATTGCCAAAGCCATGCTGAATAAAACCTTGGAAAACCTCTTAAATTAAGTAACCCGTGCCCTAACCCATTACTGTGCACGTTGGAACACTTGCAGGCCTACTACTGCACGCGTTGGAATGCTGGCTGGCCCACTACAGCCTGCGTTTACCTAAAAAAGCACAAAAACAGGAAAGTTGTCGATGGGACGAAAAGCTTTGGGTCAGTTAACTGGAACTCCCAGCCATGCATGGCCGAGAGTTCGTCCAAAACCCTAGATCCTTCTAGCCTATAAAAGAAGGGTAGGGGTACTATTTGGAAGAGAAAAAAGATAGCAAAGAAACTCTGCCCAATTGCCGAATCCATTTGTCCCAACCCTTTAGCCTTTCCTCAAGCCTAAGAAGAATTCAAGCAAAGCAGTTGGAGGACAAAGAAGAGGAGGAGCCCAGGATCAGGATCGAGGAACGGTGGTCGATCTCTATCATTATTGTAAGTTGATTCATATTGAGATTAATAAAGAATACTTTTCCCGTCCCAATGCACGAGTGATATATATTGTATTGGATTTATGATTAATCTCTAACCCTTAGGTAGAAGAATAGCATGCATGCGTAGTGTTTTTTCTTGATTGCGGGATTGTCTTTGGAAGGAGCAGCGAGAGCAAGCGGATAAAGCGCAATGGAGGATCTACATCAAACATCGAGAGGAAAAGGTTAGTAGGTCTCTTCTATGCTTGTGTGTGAAAAAGGGGTTTCAGTATTGGGGTGATAGGTTAAAAGTATTTTCTTTGAGGTCATGATCTGCGTACAAGTTCAGCCCTAGCTTGTTAGTCCGTAGGGTATTTTTTCCCAACAACAGAATTGGCGACTCCACTGGGGATATTACTCTTAGGGTTTTCGAATTTCATTGAGGTTTTTGGGTAGTTCAAAGAATTATATTTTCTGTTTCTTTGTTTGTTTGTTTTTTGTTAGGTCAGAGCTAGTAGGGAACCTAGTTACCAATACCAGTTTTTTCCTTGATTGTTGCTTGACATTTATTATCGGGACACACAGAGGTACACGCGGCCTGCAGAAGGCCTGCCCACGTGTAACCCGCGCCCTAACCTTCTGTAGCCCGCGTTCGAACGCTTGCTGGAGAGGTTTCAGTATCGTGTAGGACTTAGAAATCTTGAGAGGCAGTCTCCTCTTCCCTGTCAGAAGTTTATCTTCTCAGGAGGCTTTCTAGATCCTGTCTGGGTCTTGTTGGTTCATTGTCTTGTTTGCAGTCTTCTTTATTGTGTTTGTTATCTTTTGCATTCATTTTCTTTTTCTGTTAAAATAGAAGCATTCAAGCCTTTAAGAGACCCTGGTTGTCAGTACCAAAGGCCTTTTTCAGGTTTGGGCTTCCTGTGGTTGTTTTGTCTTAGCTTTTATACAGACTCGCGGCCTGTTCAAGTTTAGCCCGCGGGTACCCGCGCACTGTTATCGCTCAGCACGCGTTTGCACGCTTGCTGTTTCAGTGACAGTCGCGGGATTGATTGGTTGCTTTTCAGCCTGGGTGGGGCAGTCATCCCCTCCTATGGTGAGAAGTGTTCCTCTCAAGGGTTTTGAGTCTGGGGATGCACAGTTAGCAGGTTAGGGCCTCTTATCCTTAGCCTGCGTTTTTATTAATTGATGTTTTGATAGAAAAGACAAAAGAAAAAATTTGTTTTATGGTTTTTAGACAAGTGTTAGAATCGGTGCTTTCTTGATTGCCTTTGTGCATCTTTTCTCTAGTTCTTCGCTATCTACGCTTTAAGATAGAACTTTATTTTGTTTTCTTGGTTTTGTGCTTGTCGGCATTTTCCCTTTATTGCTTCATTTTGCAATTAAATAAAATAAAAAAAATCTTCTTTTTTTCTTCTTCTTTGTTTGAAGATTGTGTTGTTGCATTAGTAGCTAGGAAGAAGTCTTTTTTCATAAGTTTTTGCATGAAATCTTAGAAAATTCGAAAAGAAAAGAAGTCTTTCTTGTTGAAAAGTTGTTGGTTTTTGCATTTTTGTAAAAGTTTTTGTTTCCAAGCATTTCTTGTTCATTTTTTCTTTGAGTCTTTACACACCACCAGTTTCACCTTCATACCTTGTGACGTAAAAAATTCCATTAAAAGCAACGCTAATTAAAAACTATTAGACTTTTTGTTTGTAGGGTTCATACACTAGCTCAGGACTAGGGCCTTGGAATAGGTTGGAGAGTAAATTCTCCAAGGCCACTCAAACCAAATATTGGAGTCTGTCATAGGGAGTGTAGAAGTCCAGTTACGAAAAGTTATCCGAGACCCCCCTCTAACACAGGGGCTAAACACGAGGTCGCGTAAGGAAAGGTAGCGGAGATAACCCCTCCAAAGCTGGACTGAGTGTAGTGGAGAACACATATCGAGGATTTGTTAAGGGATTCTGTCGTTTGCATTTGCCACGGGGCTTCGTGGGTCTCAAATCCGTTCGAGGTCCTCAGTTGTCTTCCAGACCATTTGCTCTCGATACCCTTGACAGGTTTCGGGCTTGATACACTGCTCATTGTGGTCTACCCGACTATCAACTGTACCCGCCTGGTGATTGTTCACATGCTGGCAAACTAGTTGCCAATCTTTTGTAGGGAAATACACGGGTGACTGCGGGGGTATACCGCGGTACCTCGGACAGACATCAGGACACGCTTTGCAGAGTATACCTGGAGGGTGCTTCCGTTTTCGAGTTTCACTTACACTAGTAAGTTGCTCTAGTGTTGGTTGTTGTAACTGTTCTTCAAAATAGTTAGTGTTTGCTTGTCTTATCTCATAGGGGCTTCTTTTATTGTGTGTTACTGTTTGTTCATGTAGAATACCTTAGCGTGTCGTGAATCTTCTCACACAGTGGAGGATTCAGATCTCCATCGGTCACGAAGGCTTCTGGGCCTGCCGCCGGTTATACTGGAGCCACCCTCGCCACCATTGAGGCGGAAGCTAGACCAACAAGGGTCTTTCGAAGCAACCAGGTTCCCAACCATTGAACCTGAACAAATCCTGGAGGAATCGAATGCCAATATTGGATTGGTTGAAACTTCAAACACTGATACTTGGCCGCAAGTTATTGTGCCAATTCAATTTTATGAACGCCTGTCAGTGCCTCATACAGCTATGGAAACAAACATTGTTACTTCCTCTGGGAATTCTTCCATTCCCGTCACCGTTGCTACCACAAGAGAAGCTTCTCCTAACTTGCCTTTGTTGGCGGTCCGAACCACCATGGTCTTGGCCGCAACTACATCGCACAGTGGACCGACCCCATCTATCGCGGCGGCCACACCTCCTTTCACACCTAGTGCGACAGGCCCTCCGTTTTCATACGGTATGCCTAGTTCAGGTACAAGTCCTGCACTCACACACTCCACTTTAAAGACTTTGGGTCTGGGGGCAGGGATCTCTAACGCTCCTCTGTGAGGTCAACTTGGGGGCGTTCCTATCCCTTTCAACACTTTTCCTTACGCTGGAGGTCACATCTCTCCTTCATCCCCTTCGCTTGGTGGTCCGCATCAGTAGTCCGTCGGGCAGCCTGCACACACAAGTTCATTTGGAGCCGGGAGTCAAGGAACACCTGCGCAAACTCAATCAGTAGGTTCATGACCGTTTGTTTGGAATGGGACGTTTGGTAATAACACTTTCGCATCCACTACTTTCCCATCTGGGGGCACACCTATTTTTGGACAGTCTACTCCGGCACAGGGTACTATTCCTGCGCTGGGGGCACATATACCAGGACCTTGGAACTCAGGACAAGGATCCATTCCTTCCTCTAGAATGTCGTTCTGGGGTAATTCTTTCCACAGTCAATGGAACCCCGAACAGACTTCTATGCCTCTCCCATCGGGACCGGCATGGGGTAATCCTTCCCAAAGTCCGTCAAACACGATGAATTCCCAACATCATATCTCCTTTATGGGGAATCATCCAATGATGTCTCTGCAGATGTAAAACCCTTACGCTGGTCAGGGCCATGGTTTCTACCAGAATCCAAGCCAACAGCCAAACTTTTCCTGGCAACCTGGTGCCAGTGAAACTCCAGGACCCTTTTATCCAGGCTATCAGCAGCAAACTAAACTACCCTTCTTGGCGACGTTACACTTGCCAGATTTGACACAGTTGTTAAATGATCCTATCTGTAACGATCCACATTGGCCTCCTATGCCAACGAAGTTGCCTTCGGACATTCCAAAGTTCGAGGCCAAGCCTAACAAAGATCCAGGTGATCATGTGACTACTTTCCACCTTTGGTGTTCATCTAACTCACTGAAAGATGACTCGGTCCAGTTGCAATTGTTTCAACATACTCTTATTGGGAGTGTCGTGAAATGGTACATAGAGCTTGATCGTTCACGTTACTCTTCTTTTGGTGAACTGGCGATGGCCTTCCTTAACCATTTCCAGTTACTTGTGAGATACGACGCCGACACAGAGTTGCTAGCCAATTTCGAGCAGATGACAGCGGACCATATCTCTGATCATATCCGAGAGTGGCGACGCCAAAAGAGTCTAATCAAAGTACCAGTTCCACCAACATTCCTGCTTGAGTGGTTCCTTAAGTCTTTAGTATCGCAATTATCCAAATACGTCGCAACTTCTGGGGTTTTCTCCGAAGAAGATGCCATCATGAGGGCTCAACAGTTTGAGCTTATCTATTCTCAGTCTGGTCTATTGTACAACATCATGTCGGATGCACCACGGTCGATACTAGACAAAACCAGACAGAGAGCCGGACCACATGCCGATGGTATCGTTGGTTCGACACAAACCAAGCCCGCTGAGCAATTGACAAAAAAATTGCAGCTATTATCTATACAACACTCAGCGGCAAGCCAGACTACTGCTTTGGTTGCTCCTCCTACCCAAACGTCGGAAGTACATTCCGTACAAACGACTAACCCAAAGGCCACCCAACAGCCTGAAGGGAAGAAAAAACAATGCAAAAAGGGTAAGGGGGATAAGAAACCCACTGATAATGCTGGCGAGGGCACCATGGAAAAAAGGAAGGCGAGGTATCCATGCAACTTATGTGCGGAAGACCACCCGACCCATCTATTTCCTCGACTTGCAGAGGCCCAACTCTACAGATCGAGAATACGTTGGGTGAAACAATGATGCGCATTCCAAAAGGTGCGTTTAAACGAGCTTCTCACAATCCAAACGCAAGGGCCGCCCAGAACTACTCTGTGGTGGAAGATTTATCCCAAACCCCTTGTGCTATGTCCGCTTTGGAAGTCCTCCAAAGTTGCCCTGTTCAGAAGAAATCCTTGCTGACTGCTTTAGGCTCTACTGAGACTTGTAACCCGGGTACCATTATATTAGATACGACTGACTTGAAACCTCGTCTGCCTTACCACATCGCGTTTCAGATAGTAGTGGATCATCCCACGAAAAATTTTACACGGAATATCTTCCACACGGTGGTCGACGAGGGCGCTTCGACTTGCGTTATGTCATTAGCATGATGGAAAGCCATTGGTCAGCCTGAGTTGTCTCCTTCACCTACTCTCCTCACTGCGTTCGATGGTCGTTCATTCTGACCACATGGCATCATTCCTTCTTTCCATGTGCAGTTAGGAGGGAAGACCGTGTGTGTCGAAGTAGAGGTAGTCGATGCCCCCATCGACTACGATCTCTTGTTAGGTCGTATTTAGACTTATGCTATGCAAGACGTGGTCGCTACAGTTTTCCGAGTCTTGTTTCCACACGAGGGTCGGATCGTGACCATTGATCAATTGTCCTTCTCTAGACCTGACCCAGCTTTGGGGGCATCCATGGTTCCCATGGTTGATAATCCTCAAGACGGTGTCGTTAACGTAGGAGTTGGTTTGTGTCCATCTTTAATGGGTACTTTCGACTACCCACCTCCTCATGGCAATGTCAAGTTTATATCGACTCACCACAAGGATGAGATTTTTCATGTTTCGTCATTCCGCACGACTTACTTTGAGGATCCATGTATTCTTCCTTCCCCATCAGCCACAATGGATGAGATAGGGCACTCCGGCATGTCCATGCCCTTGTCGGTTGCTGAAGTAGCATACTCTTTAGTCCAGCAAGCTTCAACCACTCTTGATCCGACTCCCATACAAGAGTTGGATCCACCTCTAGAGCCTATCTGGGCTCAGGGTTCTCTCGCCAATACTGATTTGTTAGACTTAGTCTTGCCTTCTGACGAAGCAGTAATTGAGGCAATGACTAGTCCGAACAAATCTTGGGAGGATCTTCATCACAGATCATATTTCCTCCCAGAGTTAAGTCGAATTGAGGCAGGAGAATTCACTATCACCATGACGGGAGATCAGTCGTGTCCTATTAACCTCTTAGCTACATAGGAAATTTATAATGTGGGGAATATGGAAACTATCGCTGAAACCATACCTATTAACATCTCCCGAAACCCTGGCGTCGTGGAGAATTTCTTCGTCAGAGCGGATTGCTCCCCCGAAGAGGTTCAAATTTACACAGATCTTTTCAAAGAATTCCGCAATGTTTTTGCCTGGTATTATGAGGAAATGCCAGGCATCGACCCACAAAGTGTCGATCATGAGATAACTTTGTTGTTTTTCAAGCTCGCTTTGAGATCTGAAAGCAACATTTGACGAGACTACATTTATGCTTTTCGATCTCGTCCGGATTAACTGAGAAAAGTAACCATCATGGAGTCTTCTTTACGCCCTTTTTAGACTCCTTAAAGATGAAAAGATTGTCGAGTGACCTTGTTTATTCACACTCGTTAAACTGGTCCAGAAGAACGTTCCATAACAGGTCTCCTTTTAAGCCCTTTTCAGACCCTCTAAACATGAAAAGATTGCCGAGCGATCTTGTGGCCTTTCACGCTCGTTAAACTGAAATTTGAAGTCACGTCTGTCCGACGGTAGTTTACCCCTTTTTCGGTTCGGACGGTCAACTGTACGAACAAAGGAATACTCTATTGAACTCCATTTCTTTAGAAGAGTATCCTCAGGTAAGATTTTATTCCTTTTTCGGGCCTAAGGGACTAAATTTACGAAAAAGAAACCCCCCCCAGATTCCATAGTTAAGCTCTTTTCAGACTCCCTAAAATTGAAAAGATTGTCGAGTGACCTTATTCTTTCACACTCGTTAAAATGGTCCAGAAGAAAATTTCTGACGGAGTCCATAGTTAAGTTTTTTTCAGACTCCTTAAAATTGAAAAAATAGCCGAGTGATCTTGTCCTTGTCACACTCGTTAAAATGGTTTTGAATTGACGTCTAGTCTGTGCTAATTTACCCATTTTTCGAACCGATTAAACTATTGTCGAAAAAGGTACCCCAATGGAGTTTCCTTTTATTCTTTTTTCAGACTCTCTAAATATGAAAAACGCCGAGCTTACCTTCTCTGGGCTCGTTAAACTTACATCGAAGGACATTACCATTGTGTGTTCTATCAACCACATTTGCATCCTTTACCCATCAACCTCGTAACAGTTTTCCTTTGCGTCTTAACACCTTTGGCCACTGGAGGATTTTTCCCGAGTATCATTTCCTAGAACATCAGTCTTTTCCCTATGCCTTGAGCTTGTATGTTTGTTGTGCTCGTTCCTCCATTGTAATGTAATATTCCTTTATTCTTTCAAAATCATTAAAAAGAACAAAAAAATCAAATATACCCCAAAAAGAGGATGGGAAAAGTATTTTCTTTATTGGAAGCATCATGAGTCGCCCTTGGATAAATCACATCTATCCGTTTGATTCATCAGACTATGGGATGTAGTACGACCTTAGGAAGCTTTCCTTGCTATACAGAGTTGTGTCCTCCACCGTTTGGTTACTCTTCCAAACATATGGAGAGTTTGCATTGCCTCCTGCTTCGTAGACTTATGATTAACAGATATGCTGCCTGAGTCTTATCACTTGTCATGCTATTATCCAAGGGAAGTTTGTCACTAAGCATGAGTCGGCCCCTCTGCAATATGTCTCTTGTCCGCATACCCAGCCATCCTGAATGTCCAATCAAGTCTTTGTTTGAAATCACTGAAGCCTTCAGTCCGATCATCAAGATTATCAAGTCCATAACCAACGAGTCGTCGAAGACCTCTGGGTAGTGCATTCGTACACTCATATTACACTCCTACCCGAGTTTAGAAGATTTTGAAGTTGTTTCTCGAGCTCTGAAGTACAACCATCAGGCCGAATCAGCTTCTGGGAGATGGATACTTTATATGTATATCTTTCTGATTTCAATATGTAGCTCCGCTGTGTATTATTCGCGGCTACTCTTTATAGTTATTTGACATGGATCTACAGTGTATTTGATTGGTAGCCATGGTTCTATTTTTTCCCGAGCATGGGTATGCCCGCCTCGGTGAGACATTTGATATTTTTTGCAGACGACACCTCCTGATTCCTGGTTCCTGGGCTCACTCATTCAACATATCAGTACAGATTGGTAAAGAATTGGTAATGTATTTCGGCCATCAGATG
>ML776640.1:463553-477872 GCA_009831015.1 Picea engelmannii
CTATTTGGAAGAGAAAAAAGATAGCAAAGAAACTCTGCCCAATTGCCGAATCCATTTGTCCCAACCCTTTAGCCTTTCCTCAAGCCTAAGAAGAATTCAAGCAAAGAAGTTGGAGGACAAAGAAGAGGAGGAGCCCAGGATCAAGATCGAGGAACGGTGGTCGGTCTCTATGATTATTGTAAGTTGATTTATCTTGAGATTAATAAAGAATACTTTTCCCATCCCAATGCACGAGTGATATATATTTTATTGGATTTATGCTTAATCTCTAACCCTTAGGTAGAAGAATAGCATGCATGCGTAGTGTTTTGTCTTGATTGCAGGATTGTCTTTGGAAGGAGCAGCGAGAGCAAGCGGATAAAGCGCAACGGAGGATCTATATCAAACGTTGATAGGAAAAGGTTAGTAGGTCTCTTCTATGCTTGTGTGTGAAAAAGGGGTTTGCGTATTGGGGTGATAGGTTAAAAGTATTTTCTTTGAGATCATGATCTGCGTACAAGTTCAGCCCTAGCTTGTTAGTATGTAGGGTATTATTTCCCAACAACACTCCATTTGGAGTGGGGATGGTGGCATAAGATAAATCCATTTGTATACTACCACCCAAATCTGCAGCTGCCTTTCTATTCAATAACATTCCCCATAAATCAGGAACATCAATCACCACAATGTCCATTTCAATCATAATGTCTGGAAATGCCTTTAAGTACACTTGCAAACCCTTAATCAATCCAAATACTTCAATGGTTTGACTATCCAATGCACAAATGTTATGATAAGGTCTAGAAATCCTTAAGTTCAATTGTTCCATTACTTTCTTAGTCATAACATTAGATATTTCTCCTAAATCTAACATGCAGTTGTGTAACACTTTATCATTCACTAGTAGAGACAGGTAGAAAGGCAAGTTCTTCTCATTAGTTCTATCCCAATTCTGCAAAATTACTGGTGCATCCTGGTAGGCCACGGCTGGTTGCTTATGTATAACACTTTTAGGAGGCTCATTCATGGCTTTAAGTAGCTTTTCCCTTTGAGAAGAGATCTTCATAATTTTTTATACCGGTACCAAAATCTTTTCATTATTCAACCAACCTCCTAATTCAATATTTAAATCCACATTGATAGGCTCATTAGACTTATGAAAACTTGGAGATACCTTGGGACCACTAGTTTGACCTTTATTATTTCCTTTATTTCCATTCCTTTGGTATGTAATGCATTTATACTTAGCCATTTCTGCAATGGGGTGTGGGCTTGGGCCCATACTTTTCTGTTGCTCTATCAACATTACCACTCATGAAGTTTCCATTACTTCCATGATCATAATTATTCATCCAATCATACATCCCCCCATAATAGTTTCTTCCACACATATTTATCTGTTCATTTCCATAGTCACTATAACAATTTTCAAGAAAAACTGGACAAGTGGATTCCTCATGAAACTCACCACAAGGTCTATAATAAGGTATAGCTTGATGTTCTACCAAGTTGGTGGATTCAAAAGGATTAGGTGGCCTTTGATCATTGTGGGGAGGCCTTCTTGGCCATTTATCATTAGGCCTATGTGGGGGCCTATTAGCTTGGCTCCTTTCCATGGCTATCAATCGATTTTGCATGGCATTCATTTGATTGGCATGATTAACTTACATTTGCTTGATTAATTGGGTCAATTCCTTAATCCCATCACTTGATCATTCTTGACCCTTTGATTCTTTCTTCTTCTCATCATTAACCTTTGAAGAAGAACCTCTATTAAAACCAAGAATATTAGATTTTCTAGCCTCAAGCAAATTCTGTTCAACCCTTATGGCTATACTTTGTGCTGCTTCTAAATTTTGAGGATCTTTATCTCTAAGGGCATACCTCATTTCACCTTCAAATGCCTCAATATAATAAATCAAAATGGTTGCATCAGAAGGCTTAATATCTCTATGAAGGCTTTTCACCAAGTTATTAAACTTAGTGTTAAATTCAACCACCGTTTCTTTTTCTTTCTTTTGACTAGTGGTGAGAGAAGCAAGCTGAAATCTATGTTCTTTATGATCACCCCATATCTTCCTAAACTCATCCAATATTTCATCAAGGGTGCTAAATTTAGCTATTGGAAAATCAGTGAACCATTCAGCAACATCACCTTCAAGTGAATACAGAAAAAGAGTCATCTTCACATCTTCTTCATCATGACCCCTACAATATCTTTCCACACACATTTGAAAGTTGAGGATGTGGGACTTGACACTTATAGCATTTTTCCCCTGAAATGTAGGCAACTTATCAATAGCCTTTTCAGGAACTGCATGAGGGGAACCTTGGATTGCTGAAAAATTCAAAGGTCTCAAAAAGATACTCATGGTTAAGTTAGGATTAGTAGTGGGATTATTAACAGTTGGTTGATTATTGTTTTGGAACAAGTATTGGATATCGGTGAGTGTCTCTTCCCCAAGATTATCAAGTAGTAGCCTTCTAGGAGCAAGGCGATTTATCCTCCTCCTATAAACCTTTTCAGGTTCAGGAAAAGAATAAATCAATCCTTATGCAGTGCTTCTAGTAGTATACTTCCTGATAGATTTTTTCAATGGAGTCGCCACTTGGAAAGGAGACACACAAGTCAACCAATAAAAGTTCAAAGAATTTTAAGGGACTAAAGTTTTTATTACTTAGTTCTTAAAAAAATTAATTTAAGTCGTTTTGACAAAGGATAAATGACTTATCCCCGACAACGGCGCCAAAGATGTTTCCGTCCTAATACACACTTGCTAACGTGAACTAAGTCCTGCTCACTTAGTGTGTCCTCGGAGGCACAATGCCTAGGTTCTCAGTCCACACTGTCACCTTGACTGGAACCTCTTCCTTCTAGGCTTACTCCTAGGGAAGCCAAGGGGGGTAGTCCCTAGTTACTAGATTGATTTTAGTGTTTAAGGTTCTAGGAGTTAGTTTTAATTTGTTAAAGGCTAAAGGGGAAAACTAGCCTAAGATGCTAAGGCAGCAAATGCAAAGTGCAAGTCTAATCTAGATGTCAATCAACTATTTCCCTAAGTCAACTAAGACTAGTGCCTAAGGTTGGGCAATGGGGTCAGCTAAGTTTGAGGGAGGTTTATTACAAAGTGTTTACAAATGAAATAAGTTAAACTACCCACAAACCCAAGGTTACAATTACTTACAAAAGAATACTAAGTGTTACAATGATTACACCATATACAAAAGTACAAAGATACAACAAGCTGTAAGTGAGATCAACACATTAGCCAAGCATGCCCCAATAGCACTTACTCTATTGGACCGCCTTCACTGGCAACCATAAAATCACTCAATAACCAAAGAAGGTGATTCTTCCCCAAGTGGGATACTCAACCCCTTCTTGATTCACAACACAATAAGCAAAAGCAACAAGATATTCAATGTTTAACTTAATTTCTCAATAAAACATCAAAGACATTCACCATGAAGTTGCAGTAAAGATATAAGCTTGAAATTATTATTAATGTGTGTTCCTAATCATACATCTAAGTCCCCCAAACACACAAAAATGATCTATGCAACTAAATGGTTAAGGAGTTGTTTAAAAGTTAAGTTAAGTTTTAGTTCCCTCCCACTAAACTATGTTTGTGCTTTGAACTTCCTCCTCCCTTGGCCAAATGACTGCCGTGTGCTCAAGATAGTAAGGCAACAAGACCCAGCCTAGCTTCCTAGGTCAGCCCTGACAGTAAGAGTTCTCCCAGAAAGGATCCCCTTAAGGATCACGGGACGGTCCCCCGCCACTTCCCCCTGGGTGTCCCTCAAACCCGTTTTAGATGGTGGAGATGGATGAATAAAGCCCCTAAAAGTTGTCTAAGTGTTATTATGACCCGCAGGTGGGTCTTTAGGTGTGTTGGGTTGCTTTTAGGATTATTTTAGACACTTAAAAATTCACTTTTTAGCGCATGGCCGAAATGAAAAAGTTGGTAAAAATGTGTTTGCAAGATGTAAATTAAAAGATTATTAACACATCAAGACATAAAGGAAAAGTGCAATAGATGTACCATTCATTCATAAACCATTCCACATATGTACTTGAAAGGAAATGTGAGATTAAGGCAAGAACAACTTGCCACTTATAACATAAAACTTGCTTGAAAAAGTAAAATTATGAATGTGAGAACTTAACCCATAAAGCAAGATAACATGAATGTAGTGAGTGCTTGAAAAGTAAAGCTGAAAATGAAATGTCTTAAACCATGAGATTATGCCACATAAATGAAAAGAACATTAAGCAAAGATGAGCATCACATCACCATTTAGATATTCAACTTGCAAACAAAATAAATGGCAAGAACAACTTGCCTAATGAAAGTGTAAATGAGAGTTAAAGATTGACCATTCATAAACATATGTTATGTGTTAAAACCATGTGAAATATATATGCCTGAAATATAAAGGTTTAACAAGTTAATGAATAATATCTTGAACCAACACTTAAAAGATAGATGAGATGAATGACTTAGACCAAATATTAACTTTACCACTTAAGCATGACTTAGATCATTCAATCATGAGACATTATAAACATGTAAAAGGAAATAACCTAAAAGATTAGAACAAGATTATTGTGATGACTACTCTAAATTATATTTTAAACCATAACAGCATGTAATCATCAAAATAAATTAGTTTCCCTTAGGCCTGGCGATTTTGGGGATTACTCTCCCAAGGTGAAGGCACATTAACTTATTAGATATGAAAAAAAAACTTAGAAAGAATGAAACCACTTACAATGGCCAAGATGGAGACAAGCCTACCATTGTTGGCCAAAGAGAGTTATTGACAAATTAACAAATTATTAAGATGAAACAAATAAATAAATGAAATACTTGAAAGGAAAGAAAACTAGCCTAGCCTAACGATATTGAGGATGTCTCTCCAAGGTGTAGGCAACTATCTATGTTAGTTTGTGATTATAGACAAAACAATCAATGAAATAATGAAAGAAAACTTGGATTTACAATGAGAAGGGTTAGGAGATAGTTACCCAACCGAAATGAGTTCTTGGGGAAGTCTTCTAGATTGATTTGAGCAGCGCTTCCCCCTCTTTCTGGTAAGAACCTGCAAAAAAACAGCAAGCAAAAGTTTGCTGGAAATGCTGCAAAACACAAAAATGTCAAAAAAAAATTGTTTTTACACAACATTGTTTTACATAAAAATCTGCAAATAAAAGTTGATATTATTGACCTATCTAGGAGAGGTTAGCTACAGAAAATGGAATGAAATGATAGCAATATATCATATCCAAATCAAAAGACAAAGAGTTTGTGCAAGCTTTGGCTGGAAACTGCTCTAAAGTTTCTCCCAACCAACCTTTGTGAGAAAAATCTGCACACTAAAACAAAATGTGAGTTCAAAACAACATAGTATGATGATTAGAATAACAAAAATGAACTAATTCGCAATACTAGCTAACCAACATACATAGATTAGCAACACTAATGTCTATTTGATCTAACCAAATAAACTAATTTATTCAAGATACTAGCTAGAAACCCACAAAATGTAAAGGAACCAAGTCACCTCATATGCAATGGACAAACATGACTAATATATATTGGTCCAAAATCATCCAAAGCTTTTTCTTATTGAATCCAAGATGTGAGAACCTTGAAGCAATTAATTTCTCCAATGATCTCAAGAGTAATGAGTGAGTGGGAGATGGCAAGAGCAAGAAGGTGAGACAAGAATCCTGTAGAATAACTTTAGCTCAAAGAATGGTGAGGAAAAAGGGTGAGGAAGGGTTGTATTTATACCTCAAGAGGCAAAGTGAAGGCACTTGGATGAACTCCAAGTGTCAAATCATAAGCAAAAGAGAAAATCTCAAGGCTAGGGTACACCATCTAGGGTTTGAAAGAAAGATCTAGGGTGTAGAAAAAAGTAGGAGGTGTTGGGATCAAGCAAAGAGGTGTGGAAGGCCTTGGGATTGATGCCAAGGAAAGTGAGAGGTCTCAAATAATTTTTAAAAAATTATTTGTGTAGTTTCTAGAAGAGGGGGGGTGTAACTCTTCTTGGAAGGGACAAAAAAAGTGTGAAAATGAAGGAATGGAAGGGGATTAATGAAATAAAATGAGTGAGATCATCCTAGGAGGTGATGTGGGGGTCAAATGGAGTCATAACTTATGAGAGGGGGCCCCAAATAAGTCACAACAACCTCCACCAAGGAAAAACGTCACTTGCCCTAGGGGGCCATGATTTTTGAGTGTAGAAGGTGGGTAAGGGGTTAGAATAGGTTGGAAAAGGTTGGGAGGGTTAGGTAAATTCTAATATTGCTCTTTTCCACCTTCAAACTCACCCATTAAATCTTTTTTACGAATGACTTAGCAATTAAAATTGTTGTTTTGACTGACTTTGACTCCGGGTGGACAAATGCATAGCAAACTTTGTCCGACTGAGATGAAACTTGGTATATGGGTGTAGGGGGTGCCATTCCATTTATTTTGAGCACAAATACCCCTATCAAAAATTCAAAAGACCCAGTTTTTACAATATTTTCTCAAAAAAAACATTTAATTAATTAAATTTTTAAAAAATTAATTAATTAAGAAAAACCTATCTAGACTCGACGAAATTCCGCGAAAATTTATACACTGTCTGGCATGGTCATTTAAAACATTCCTAAACAATATCTACCAAAGGATGAGACCATTAGAACGTCGTTCACCACTTTGGAGGAGTTATTGCATTTGTGGAGGGAAAAACTCATGGGATGTCAATCAAGCTCGAAAGCCCAATGGACAACCTGGGGATAAAAAACTCTTGGTGAAAGGAACTCTCCCAATGAAAACATCCCAAGGTACCTAACCTAACTATGATCCCTGAAGACTTATTACATTATCAACCCACGCAGGGGTGCAAAAATTTCATTTACAAAATTTTGTGTTGGAACACCAAATGCCCAAGTAGAACCAATATTGTCTTCAAGATATCTGCATCAGGGGATGTATACTTCATGGAACATGAGTTGACCCCCTAGCTGAATAGGCGGTCAACATCTGGCTCCACATGGGGACGTGTGGTCGATCTTCTCACTTTGAGATGGAGAGCATACGAGAATCCAGAACCTACAAAAATAGTGCTCCCCGAAGTGAACACCAAAAAATAACATTAGTACATATTCATACATGATAAAATGAAATCAATGCTATAAACAACATCTACATAATGAAATATCTAAAGTACAACATAATAATTACAACATGAAACTATGATACTGAAAAAAAATCTAAGTACATATTGAATCTAAAACATAATTGAATCTATGATACAAGAAATAATTCTAAGTACATATGAACATTATAAATGAAATAATACAAAATTGAAAAATACAAGGAGAAGAGTTAGAGATACGTTACAAAGGGTGTCCAATTGGACACCAAGTTTCTCATCATCTGAAGAAGAGTTTGAGATGTTGCCCATTCCTTGGAAAATTGATGGGCTCACCATCCAAATGGCTGAGATGAAAAGAATTAGGCCCTGCTATTTCTCTGATCAAATATGGACCCAACCATAAGCTGTCAAACTTGCCATGTTTCCCTGGTTTTTCTCTGCCTTTATCCCAAAGTAAAACTGTATCCCCAATCATGAATTCCCTCTACCTAGCTGACATGTCAAAAGCTTTATTTACCTTACTCTGATTTTTGCAAGTCTAATCATAAGTCCTTCGTCTGATTTCATCTAACTCAATGACCTGATTTACCTTGTTCTGAAATGCCTAATGGCCTGTGGAAGAATCCTCAACTGACCCATAAGTAGGAAGGCCAAGGTGTACTGGCAACCTAGATTCCAATCCATACACTAAATCAAAAGGACTCTTTCCTGTTGCTGCTTTCTTTGTTATTCTGTCTGCCCATAATGCATGTTTAATTTTACTATCCCAAGATTTCTTATTCTCACCAACTATTTTCTTGACTATGGTCATTAAGTTTTTGTTACTTGATTCTGCTTGACCATTTCCTTGGGGATAGTAATCTGAAGCATGTGATAAGATAATACCATATTTGAAACAAAAAGATGGCATTTCCGCTGAACAAAAGGCCTTGCCATTATCTGTCACTATCTTTGATGGGACCCCAAATCTGGTTATAATTTTGTCTTCTAGGAAATCCATCACAACCTTCTCAGTTGTTGACTTGGTAGGAATGGCTTCAACCCACTTTGTAAAGTAATCCGTTGCTGTGAGAACCCATGAATGCCCATTACTTGAATTATCACTAAACTTTCCGATGAAGTCCAAACCCCACTGTTGAAAAGGTGCCTCAACTACAACTGGCTGCAAAGGGAGGGAGGGCTACTAACTTTTTCTTTCCTGTGAAAAGATGACATGTCTCACATTTCCTAACAAGCTGATGCACATCTGAAAATATCGTGGGCCAATAATATCCTACTCTAAGGATCTTGTGGGTAGTAGTTTTAGCAGCAAAATGTCCACCACAAAATCCCCCATGGAATTCATCCACTAGTTTCTTTGACTCTACGTCATCCACACATCTAAGGATAACCCCGTCAGGATTTCTCCATCCCAACCCATCTCTAGTAAGAACATACTTAGAAGCTTTTAACCTTAAGGCCCTTTTCTTGTGTCCTACTAGATGGCTTGGACAAGTCAGATTATTTAGATAAAAGATAATGTCTGTGTACCACTCTACCTGTTCAAGCTTTAATAAGTTAGGAGGATATTCCTCATCATTAATCTGGCAAACCAAATCCAAAGCTCTTTCATTACTTTATGTTAACATTTTGGCCAAACCTTGGCCCTTAATCAACTTTGTAGGTCTGATTTCCAAATCATACTCTTGGATTTTAGCAATCCATCTACCCCTTGAGCCTAATCCTTCCACTTGTGATAAAACATCCTTGACCGCGGGACTAGGAACATAACCAATCACTTTGGAATATCCAATTAAGACTCTGAAATGTTTGAGAGATTTTACCAAGGCATACGCTTGTTTCTCAAACATGGGATACTTAAGCTATGAATTCTGCAAGGCTCGAATGAAATAAGCAATGGGTTGTTCATGGCCTTGATCATTCTTCTGAAGCAACACATCTGCAATGGTGTCTTCAGAAGCGAAGGAGAAAATCATAAAGTCCTTATCATAATCTGGGCTAATAAGGATAGGAGCTGCACAAATGGAAGTCTTAATAGTTTCAAAAGCTTGCTTACTTTCTTCATTCCATTCAAATTTAACATCCTTCCTAAGTAGTTTATATAAAGGTTTCATAATCTTAGCATAGTTAGGAATGAACCTATGGACAAAATTCGTTTGTCCTAAGAAGGATTGTAGAGCCTTCTTTGATACAGGCAAGGGTACCTTGCTAATAGCTTCAATTCTCTCTGGGTCTAACTTGACCCCATCTTTTGAAATTATGTGGCCCAAAAATTTTCCTTCAGTCACCACAAAAACTGACTTAGCAGGATTTAGAGAAATTTCAAACTCTCTACATCTGTCCAAAACTTGCCTAAGGTGGTTAATATGAATTTTTCCATCCTTAGAAAATACTTTCAAATCATCCTGATATATTTCAATTAATTTTCCAATTAGCCCCCTAAAGGCATAATCCATAGCCCTCTGAAAAGTAGCTCCAACATTTGATAAACCAAATGACATTCTTAGATATTCAAAAGTTCCCCATGGAGTAGTGAAAGTTGTTTTATGCCTATCTTCAGCCCTAAGTCTGATCTGATTATATCCTGAAAATCCGTCAAGCATGGAAATCATTCCTGATCCTATTTCCCTTTGAAGTAAAGTTTCCATCTTGGGAAGGGGGTAGTGGTCCTTTGTGCAAGCCCTGTTCATATTCCTTAAGTCAATACAAATTCTGATTTTTCCATTCTTCTTCCTAGCAACAACCAAATTTGAGCACCATGAAGAATGTCTAGTTTGAGCAATGATTCCAGCCTCTAACATTTTCTGTAACTCCTGTTGGACCAAAGGAGATAATTTGGGGTTTATTTGACTCAATTTATGTCTAAAGGGTTTAGTTTCTTCCTTAAGAGGAATCACATGCTGGATCACATCTTCCCTATAGACCTTGAGCTCATCATAACTGAAAGCCAAAACGTCCCTATATTCTTTTAATAACTTAACAATTTCCACTCTTTCTTCTATAGGGGTGGTTTTGTCAATCTTCACCATCCAAGGCTCTTCAATAGTTCCAATGTTTACCTCTAGGTGATCACACAATTCTTTCTTTGATCCTTCCCTTTGCTTGTGACCATCTAGTTTATCAAAATCCCTTTCCAAGGATACAATTCGCCTAGGAGGTGTTTTTGCACTATCAACGTTTCCAGTAAAATTACATTCATCCCTTATTGTATCGATGCCAAAATCGAAAAATTCATGCATATGAGTCAAAAATTTTATAACCTGTTTGTCATCCTCAAAAACTTGCCAATGATTCATGTTATCAGGAACTGAGGGTTTGAAAATTACTTCGACTGAAATCTTCTCATCAATCAAACTATCTGGAACTGAAAGTGTTGAAGCTGCTACTACAAGTTCATCTTCCTTTGAATTATGTTCTCTAGGAATGGAAATAAGGTTTAAAGCATCAAGGTCATTCATCATATCCCAAATTGCATTCCTATAACCTCTTAATCTTTCAGACTTGCAAGCAAATTTATTCTTTAGTTGTTGGATCACTAAGTCTGAATCCCCCTTGATACTTAGACATTTGACACCCCTATCTTTGCAAAGTTCCAAACCAAGGAACAAGGCCTCATACTCAACCACATTATTAGTTGCATCAAACTCCAATCTATAAGCAAACTTAGATATTTTACCATTTGGAGCTTGAAGCACAATTCCAACACCTTTTCCCAATCTAGAAAAAACACCATCAAAATGCAAGTACCACACTTTATCTAACTCATTATCTTGGACTTTGTCTTCTAGGGGCACAATTGAGTTAGACAAAATGACATAATTACCAAGACCCTCTTCATCATATTCTAATTCATCTATGGGGATCTTGGGGTTTTCCACATGAACCTTCCTATACACTTCCCTATCCAACTTGAAAGTGCCTCCATTTGGAGTGGGGATGGTGGCATAAGATAAATCCATTTGTATACTACCACCCAAATCTGCAGCTGCCTTTCTATTCAATAACATTCCCCATAAATCAGGAACATCAATCACCAAAATGTCCATTTCAATCATAATGTCTGGAAATGCCTTTAAGTACACTTGCAAACCCTTAATCAATCCAAATACTTCAATAGTTTGACTATCCAATGCACAAATGTTATGATAAGGTCTAGAAATCCTTAAGTTCAATTGTTCCATTACTTTCTTAGTCATAACATTAGAGCTTTCTCCTGAATCTAACATGTAGTTGTGTAACACTTTATCATTCACTAGTAGAGACAGGTAGAAAGACAAGTTCTTCTCATTAGTTCTATCCCAATTCTGCAAAATTACTGGTGCATCCTAGTAGGCCACGGCTGGTTGATTCTGTATAACACTTTTAGGAGGCTCATTCATGGCTTTAAGTAGCTTTTCCCTTTGAGAAGGGATCTTCATAATTTCTGATACTGGTACCAAAATCTTTGCATTATTCAACCAACCTCCTAAGTCAATATTTAAATCCACATTGATAGGCTCATTAGACTTAGGAAAACTTGGCGATACCTTGGGAACACTAGTTTGACCTTTATCATTTCCTTTATTTCCATTCCTTTGGTATGTAATGCCTTTATACTTAGCCATTTCTGCAATTTGTTGGGGTGTGGGCTTGGGCCCATACTTTTTTGTTTCTCTATCAACATTACCACTCATGAAGTTTCCATTACTTCCATGATCATAATTATTCATCCAATCATACATGCCCCCATAATAGTTTCTTCCACACATATTTATCTGTTCATTTCCATAGTCACTATAACAATTTTCAAGAAAAATTGGACAAGTGGATTCCTCATGAAACTCACCACAAGGTCTACAATAAGGTATAGCTTGATGTTCTACCAAGTTGGTGGATTCAAAAGGATTAGGTGGCCTTTGATCATTGTGGGGATGCCTTCTTGGCCATTTATCATTAGGCCTATGTGGGGGGCTATTAGCTTGGCTCCTTTCCATGGCTATCAATCGATTTTGCATGGCATTCATTTGATTGGCATGTTTAACTTCCATTTGCTTGATTAATAGGGTCAATTCCTTAATCCCATCACTTGATGATTCTTGACCCTTTGATTCTTTATTCTTCTCATCATTAACCTTTGAAGAAGAACCTCTATTAAAACCAAGAATATTAGATTTTCTAGCCTCAAGCAAATTATGTTCAACCCTTATGGCTATACTTTGTGCTGCTTCTAAATTTTGAGGATCTTTATCTCTAAGGGCATACCTCATTTCACCTTCAAATGCCTCAATATAATAAATCAAAATGGTTGCGTCAGAAGGCTTAATATCTCTATGAAGGCTTTTCACCAAGTTATTAAACTTAGTGTTAAATTCAACAACCGTTTCTTTTTCTTTCTTTTGACAAGTGGTGAGAGAAGCAAGCTGAAATATATGTTCTTTATGATCACCCCATCTCTTCCTAAACTCATCCAATATTTCATCAAGGGTGCTAAATTTAGCTGCTGGAAAATCAGTGAACCATTTAGCAACATCACCTTCAAGTGAATACAAAAAAAGAGTCATCTTCACATCTTCTTCATCATGACCCCTACAATATCTTTCCACACACATTTGAAAGTTGAGGATGTGGGACTTGACACTTATAGCATTGTTCCCCTAAAATGTAGGCAACTTATCAATAGCCTTTTCAGGAACTGCATGAGGGGAACCTTGGATTGCTGCAAAATTCAAAGGTCTCAAAAAGATACTCATGGTTAAGTTAGGATTAGTAGTGGGATTATTAACAGTTGGTTGATTATTGTTTTGGAACAAGTATTGGATATCGGTGAGTGCCTCTTCACCAAGATTATCAAGTAGTATCCTTCTAGGAGCAAGGCGATTTATCCTCCTCCTATAAACCTTTTCAGGTTCAGGAAAAGAATAAATCAATCCTTGTGCAGTGCTTCTAGTAGTATACCTCCTGAATTTTTTTTTCAATGGAGTCGCCACTTGGAAAGGAGAAACACAAGTCAACCAATAAAAGTTCAAAGAATTTTAAGGGACTAAAGTTTTTATTACTTAGTTCTTAAAAAAATTAAGTTAAGTCGTTTTGACCAAGGATAAATGACTTATCTCCAGCAACGGCGCCAAAGATGTTGCCATCCTAATACACACTTGCTAACGTGAGCTAAGTCCTGCTCACTTAGTGTGTCCTCAGAGACACAATGCCTAGGTTCTCAGTCCACACTGTCACCTTGATTGGAACCTCTTCCTTCTAGGCTTACTCCTAGGGAAGCCAAGGGGGGTAGTCCCTAGTTACTAGATTGATTTTAGTGTTTAAGGTTCTAGGATTTAGTTTTAATTTGTTAAAGACTAAGGGGGAAACCTAGCCAAAGATGCTAAGGCAACAAATGCAAAGTGCAAGTCTAATCTAGATGTCAATCAGCCCTTTCCCTAAGTCAACTAAGACTAGTGCCTAAGGTTGGCCAATGGGGTCAACTAAGTTTGAGGGTGGCTTATTACAAATTGTTTACAAATGAAATAAGTTAAACTACCCACAAACCCAAGGTTACAATTACTTACAAAAGAATACTAAGTGTTACAATGATTACACCATATACAAAAGTACAAAGATACGACAAGTTGTAAGTGAGATCAACACATTATCCAAGCATGCCCCAATAACACTTACTCTATTGGACCGCCTTCACTGGAAACCATAAAAGCACTCAAGAACCAAAGAAGGTGATGCTTCCCCAAGTGGGATACTCAACCCCTTCTTGATTCACAACACAATAAGCAAAAGAAACAAGGTATTCAATGTTTAACTTAATTGCTCAATAAAACATCAAAGACATTCACCATGAAGTTGCAGTAAAGATATAAGCTTGAAATTATTATTAATGTGTGTTTCTAATCATAAATCTAAGTCCCCCAAACAAACAAAAATGATCTATGCAACTAAATGGTTAAGGAGTTGTTTAAAAGTTAAGTTAAGTTTTAGTTCCCTCCCCCTAAACTATGTTTTTTCTTTGAACTTCCTCCTCCCTTGGCCAAATGACTGCCGGGTGCTCAATATAGTAAGGAAATGATGCCCACCCTAGCTTCCTAAGTCAGCCCTGATAGTAAGAGTTCTCCCAGAAAGAATTCCCTTAAGGATCACGGGACGGTCCCCCGCCACTTCCCCCTGGGTGTCCCTCAAAATCGTTTTAGATGGTGGAGATAGATGAATAAA
>ML776640.1:477922-512540 GCA_009831015.1 Picea engelmannii
CTTTTTAGCGCATGGCCGAAATGAAAAAGTTGGTAAAAATGTGTTTGCAAGATGTAAATTAAAAGATCATTAACACATCAAGACATAAAGGAAAAGTGCAATAGATGTACCATTCATTCATAAACCATTCCACATATGTACTTGAAAGGAAATGTGATATTAAGGCAAGAACAACTTGCCACTTATAACAGAAAACTTGCTTGAAAAAGTAAAATTATGAATGTGAGAACTTAACCCATAAAGCAAGATAACATGAATGTAGTGAGTGCTTGAAAAGTAAAGATGAAAATGAAATGTCATAAACCATGATATTATGCCACATAAATGAAAAGAACATTAAGCAAAGATGAGCATCACATCACCATTTAGACATTCAACTTGCAAACAAAATAAAGGGCAAGAACAACCTAATGAAAGTGTAAATGAGAGTTAAAGATTGACCATTCATCAACATATGTTATGTGTTAAAACCATGTGAAATATATATGCTTGAAAGATAAAGGTTTAACAAGTTAATGAGTGATATCTTGAACCAACACTTAGAAGATAGATGAGATGAATGACTTAGACCAAAGATTAACTTTACCACTTAAGCATGACTTAGATCATTCAATCATGAGACATTATAAACATGTAAAGGGAAATAACTTAAAATATTAGAACAAGATTATTGTGATGACTACTCTAAATTATATTTTAAACCATAAGAGCATGTAATCATCAAAATAAATTAGTTTCCCTTAGGCCTAGCGATTTTGGGGATTACTCTCCCAAGGTGCAGGAACATTAACTTATTAGATATGAAAAAAAAACTTAGAAAGAATGAAACCACTTACAATGGCCAAGGTGGAGGCAAGCCTACCATTGTTGGCCAAAGAGGGTTATTGACAAATTAACAAATTATTAAGATGAAACAAATAAATAAATGAAATAATTGAAATGAAAACAAACTAGCCTAGCCTAACGATATTGAGGACGTCTCTCCAAGGTGTAGGCAACTATCTATGTTAGTTTGTGATTATAGACAAAAAAATCAATGAAATAATGAAAGAAAACTTGGATTTACAATGAGAAGGGTTATGAGATAGTTACCCAACCGAAAGGGGTTCTTGGGGAAGTCTTCTAGATTGATTTAAGCATCATTTCCCCCTCTTTCTGGTAAGAACCTGCAAAAAACAGCAAGCAAAAGTTTGCTGGAAATGCTGCAAAACACACACAAATTGTCAAAAAAATTCTGTTTTTACAAAGAATTTTTTTACATAAAAATCTGCAAATAAAATTTGATATTCTTGACCTATCTAGGAGAGGTTAGCTACAGAAAATGGAATGAAATGACAACAATATATCATATCCAAATCAAAAGGCAAAGAGTTTGTGCAAGCTTTGGCTGGAAACTGCTCTAAAGTCTCTTCCAACCAACCCTTGTGACAAAAATCTGCACACTAAAACAAAATGTGAGTTCAAAACAACATATTATGATGATTAGAATAACAAAAGTGAACTAATTCACAATACTAGTTAACCAACATACATAGATCAGCAACACTAATGTCTATTTGATCTACCCAAATAAACTAATTTATTCAAGATACTAGCTAGAAACCCACAAAATGTAAAGGAACCAAGTCACCTCATATGCAATGGACAAACATGACTAATCTATATTGGTCCAAAATCCTCCAAAGCTTTTTCTTATTGAATCCAAGATGTGAGAATGTTGAAGCAACTAATTGCTCCAATGATCTCAAGAGAAATGAGTGAGTGGGAGATGGAAAGAGCAAGAAGGTGAGGCAAGAATCCTGTAGCATAACTTTAGCTCAAAGAATGGTGAGGAAAAAGGGTGAGGAAGGGTTGTATTTATACCTCAATAGGCAAAGTGAAGGCACTTGGATGAACTCCAAGTGTCAAATCATAAGCAAAAGAGAAAATCTCAAGGCTAGGGTATACCATCTAGGGTTTGTAAGAAAGATCTAGGGTGTAGAAAAAAGTAGGAGGTGTTGGGATCAAGAAAAGAGGTGTGGGAGGCCTTGGGATTGATGCCAAGGAAGGTGAGAGGTCTCAAATAATTTAAAAAAAATTATTTGTGGAGTTTCTAGAAGAGGGGGGGCGTAACTCTTCTTGGAAGAGGTAAAAAAAGTGGGAAAATGAAGGAATGGAGGGGGGTTAATGAAAGAAAATGAGTGGGATCATCCTAGGAGGTGATTTGGGGGTCAAAGGGATTCATAACTTATGAGAGGGGGCCCCAAATAAGTCACAACAACCTCCACCAAGGAAAAACGTCACTTGCCCTAGGGGGCCATGATTTTTGAGTGTAGAAGGTGGGTAAGGGGTTAGAATAGGTTGGAAAAGTTTGGGATGGTTAGGTAAAGTCTAATATTGCTATTTTACACCTTCAAACTCACCCATTAACTCTTTTTTACAAAAATTACAAAAATGACTTAGCAATTAAAATTGTTGTTTTGACTGACTTTGACTCCGGGTGGACAAATGCATAGAAAACTTTGTTCGACTGAGATGAAACTTGGTCTATGGGTGTAGGGGATGCCATTCCATTTTTTTTGAGCACAAATACCCCTATCAAAAATCCCAAAGACCCAGTTTTTACAATATTTGCTCAAAAAAACATTTAATTAATTAAATTTTTAAAAATTTAATTAATTAAAAAAAACCTATCTAGACTCGACGAAATTCCGCGAAACATTCTACACTGTCTGGCATGGTCATTTACAACATTCCTAAACAATAGATACCAAAGGATGAGACCATTAGAATGTCGTTCACCACTTTGGAGGAATTATTGCATGTGTGGAGGGAAAAACTCATGGGAAGTCAATCAGGCTCGAAAGCCCAATTGACAACCTGAGGATAAAAAACCCTCGGTGAAAGGAACTCTCGCAATGAAAGCATCCCAAGGTACCTGACCTAACTATGATCCATGCAAACTTATTACATTATCAACCCACGCAGGGGTGCGGAAATTTCGTTTACAAAATTTTGTGCTGGAGCATCAAATGCCCAAGTAGAACTAATATTATCTTCAAGATATCTGCATCAGGTGATGTATACTTCATGGCACATGAGTTGACCCCCTAGCTGAATAGGTGGTCAACACCCTTTACATTACAATTAGGGTTACATGAAGGTTTGACTCTTGAAAAATATAGCAAGGGATCCGATACACCCACTAGTGCTCATCCACTAGGGGCACATCCATAGGGATGTCCATATCTTTGGATCACTTCATTACATAGAAGAACCATATATTCACACATTCACCTATGCTCATCCATAGGTAGGTCCACTCTATAGATCTTCTTTCCCACTGCCTCACACAGGTGAATCATCTGGAGTTTCTCGTCAACTCTTCTTTTCAGAGGAGGCTAATACATCATCTTCATTTTTTTTCACATGACGATGCACCCATCACTTTGGGATTTCACACATTCACCTTGTGCTCAACCATAGGCACGTCTAACTCAACAACGCCTTTCCCACTGGATAATCATTTGGATTTCTTCTCAAATCTCTGAATAGAGGAGTTCATCTCTACGTTCCATCTCTGTCTCAGGTAGGAACCACGTACCCTTCTTAGGGGATTTCTCTCAGGTTTGTAAGCTGGAGAAAGGCTCACATAGCTGTAATTATCCACATTTCATAGGTTTGTAAGCTGGAGAATGTCTCACATAGTTGCAATCATCAACAGACAGATACATTGATAATGATAGTGACAGAGACAATATCAGTGACAATTATATGTTGATGTGATAGTGACAGTGACAGTGACAGGTTGATTATCAATGATAGGTTGATTATCAGTGACAAAGACAGTGGTAGTGACAGTTTGAGTCTACACTTATATTTCAAGGCGGAAGGATGGGACAAAGAAAGGGGTTCATAGCCTCCTCCCAGTTGGAGTAAAATAAAATAGGGAGTTGGATCTTCCTTTAGGTTGGAGCTTGTAAATCAGGAGGCCATAGCCTCCTTTAAATTGGAGCTGGAGAATACAAGGAGTTGGAGATTCCTTCAGGTTGGAGCCTATAAATTAGGGGGTTGGAGCCTCCTTCTTGTTGGAGATAGAGAATTCAAGGAGTTGTAGATTCCTTCAGGTTGGATCCCGTAAACAGGGGATTGGAGCCTCCTTCCAGTTGGTTCTTCCTATGAATGTAATATTTTATATATAAGAAAACATTCCATGGTTTTCTCCCATTTGGGTTTCCACGTAAAATTCATGTGTACTATGGTTATTTTTTATGAACTATTGATTGGTATTGTTTATGATATATTAAATGTGATCATAAATTATATACTTCTTATAAAAGTTAATGTTTACATGTTTTGATTAAAAGTGGTAAAAAAATGTTCAATATTGATTCAATCCCCCCCTCTCAGTATTGGTTAATATTCCAATATGATGCTACCATGAATCAACATTTTTAATCTATAGTAATATATAGTCATGTAGTTAGGTATCTTGAAAATGAACCTGAGACACCATCTCCTTTCAAACATATGAATTACAAGCCATACATATTTCACAATCTAATATGATGGATAATGCATGCATCACTAAATGATGATCCCCATAATTATATTTTTTGACAATTGTATGAACACCGATTATTTTGTAAACCATATAAATGAGTAATACTCTATATGTTGTTGATGAGTTCCATATAGCCACCCAACTGTAATCTCTCCCTAATTTTGTGTATTGTGGTTACCAAATAATGAAACCAAGTGAAATAATGACCTCCTTCCCACCATAGGGTTGTTGTGAGAATTTATCTATACCCTCCATAGGGTTGTTGTGAGAATTTATCTATAACTTCCATAAGGTTGTTTTTTAGAACCATAAGCACCCATCATTGGCTTCACTCCACCCATTCTATACCCTGATGACATGCCCATGGGTGGATTTGTTCTCGTAGCAAACATAGCCATTGTTGAATGCATTCTTTTGCAAGGTCCCATATGCATACTCATCCCCATGCCCACACCAACACCTAATAGAATACCCATTCCAACACCCATACCCATGTTATTACTTTCTACCATACTTATTCTATCTCTTAAACCCATTCCCATTCCAAATATTCCCATGTCCATGCCCATATAACCAACCATGGAGAAGCTAGAGTAGACAATGCATTTTCACATGTTCGGCCTAGGTGAATACTGGAACCTATGGCTTTTCCCATGGGTTGAATATTATATGGAATAGACCCAATAGATGTCCTCTCTTTTTCCTTTTCTCTCTTTTCCAAGATACTAATGGAATCTAAATCAAGGCCAATATTTGTTGAAGGATTGCTTTTTTTTGCAAATAAATAGGTATATGATATGTTTTCCATGTACTCTAGATAAAATTACACCAAACATATTCTATAGTATTCCTTTCACAAGATACCTTACAAACAAAAGCTATTCTAAAATGGAAAGAAAATATATGTTTAGAAACATTCAAATCAACAAGATCGTGACTTGGTGTATTGGCCCAAAATGCTTATTTGGGTTGAAATGTATCTTTCTTTTTCTACAATTTTTCATTAAATGATGCAAAATAATTTTTAGCATGTGGAACCTCCAATGTGGTTTGTTCTAGGATTTCTAAAATCTACACTACTACTATCTTGGTCAAAGTTCATCAAAAGGTTGTGTCTACATGTGGTTGCATCCGTGTTTGTGTCGACACCTGTAATTGTGTTTGTGTCACAAAAAAACTAGAAAGGTTTGAGATCTACACTAGTTGTTCAATAGGTCCAAATGGATTAGATGGGATTTCTTAAAAAGTACCCATGAAACAAAAACTCCCTATAGTTCAATATCCATTTCTATTGCATAATAAGTGTTCAAATAATTAGGCTATAACAATTCTCATGTTTTTTTCTTGTAAGTATCAATTGTAGTATGAACTTAGAATTTGAATTCATTCTAGATTTTTGTATGTATTAAACATGCATTATGCAGATGGTCAAAGCATGAAATGTGATTATGTGTTTCCTAGTCAAATTTCCACATGTTCAAACATAGATACTACTACTTTTGTCAATCCTTACATCCATTAAAATAAGATTGGTGGTTTTGTAAATTCCATTTTATAAGTAATAGGGATGAAAGGCTTAAATGTCGAGGGTAAAAACATTCTAAATTTATAATTTTTTAGTTAGTGGAGACTACTCAATGGATCCTAATATTATTGTATTGCATCCTTCTCAATAAGATTTTCTCAAAGAGACTTATGTTGTATTGCATGTACTAAAATACATTCAATTATTAGTTTTAATTTTCAAATATATGATATGGCAATTGAGATTGGAATTTGAATGTCAAACTATTCACCAAAGTTGTTTTCAAGAGTAGTGACAGATAGAATTGTGTTTAAATGATAAAAGACCATATAGTGTGCACATGGCTTAATTGTTGATTGATTTTCCTCTTCTGGATCAAGTTTCAAGTCTAATAGTGGTTACATAAATTGAATATGCTTTACAATATTCTCCTCATCTCACCTTAAGGAAAATGTCATATAATATGCATGCCCAAAATTGTCGAAACATAAAATTTAATCGAAGTGTAAATTGAATATGTTTTACAATATTCTCCTCATCTCAACTTATGAAAAATTTCATATAATATGCATGCCCAAAATTGTGGACACATGAAATCATATGCATAACATTTAATTGAAGTGTAATATGGGATGTGTTATCGATTTGTACTTATGAAAATCCCACCACAAGATCCCCAAATCTTGTGTAACTATGGAAGAAACTACCATTGTCACCTTACTAGGATCTTCCCACCACAAGGGAGGCTTCCCTGGTGACCTCAAGGGATCAAATAGCAAGTTTTGTATCCAAACCTACCACCCCCTATCTTTATCATTGAATGATTGGTCTAGGTTAAGGAAGGAAATATGTTGTGATGTAGTTTGTTGTACCTGCTGGAAACAAGAATACTTTGCAGCATATATATATATATAACAACTTCCAAGACAAATAATGCAACAATGACCTCTTTAAGACACTAGACAAATTAGATTTTCTATGGTTGTTACAAATTGTAGCAATAAACCAGTTTTATAACAACAATAAGTAATTTGTAATAGTGGAAATAATAAATGTTCATAAATACCACTATTGACCATGAAAATTAAACATACAACCAATAGAAAATTATTGAATTGTTAGAGGTAATTTATGAGTGAGTTAAGCCACCTTTAGATGAGTGTATGCAGAAAACTAATGTTGTTTTAGATGGTTGTAGCAAACTTTTATAACAACAACATGTAATTTAGTGAGTTTGTTATGGTTATTATTAGTAGAATTAGTAGAATTCTTTGAGAGGTTTTGAGAGAGAGAGTTTATCAATCAATTCACCAAGAGAGTTACCTCGATATCAATTCCTTTATAGGGTTATGGAGTCTTCCAATGCAACCAATTTTGAATGTTGATCTACTTGAAACCAAGAGGTAGGATCTAAAACCTAAGGTGTAAGCACATTTCGGCCTTAGGCTTTATATCTTGAGGATAATGACGTCTAGGGTGCAAGCACATTTGGGCCCTAGAAATTTTCCCTCCCTTCTTATAGATTTTACTAGGTCAAAGATAAATTATCTAGGGATAAAATCCTAAAGTGATAATTCTTGAGGGATTTAGGGTTCTAATCCTAGCAATCAATTCTAGACAAATATAACCTTATGCAAGGAATAAGCACTTATGTTCCTCTCTTAGGGTTTCCTTAAACAAGACTTCTTGCAACAAAATAGAAATTTCACCATGAACATTAATAACATAAACAATAATTGCATAAATTAACTTACTTCATCCAAGAAACCAAGAGAATTTCACCCTTATTGCAGAAATATCCATCCCAAATCAGCAAAACCATCCATACAAGATCCTTCCAAGAATAGTGCATGAGAGAGAAAGAGCTAGTAATACCTAAGGGTGAAAATTTTTAGAAGTAGCCTCTCACAAAGGTGAGGAATGATTATCCAAAAATGAAAATGAATATTTTCTTCTTATATGAAACCTAACACTTCACTTTTGTCCACATAACATAAAAAATGTTCAAAATGACCCCTCATTTAACCTTTACAAAGTGTAATAAATGTAAAATACATAAAAATAGCCCACATATGTGAGACATCAAGGTATATAGTGTTGGAATGCGATTGTCGTTAGACAAAAACCCAATTTTTGGAGTTGGAATCCACAAGAGGGGGTTAACCCATGTCGCGAAACTTGTGGGAAACATTGAACCCAATGTTCAACAATCTTCCCCCACAACGCATTTTGGGTGAGTTTCAAACTCGAGACCTATCGGTCTGATACCATTTTTTGGACTACGATTGTCGTTAGACAAAAACCTGTAGGTGTTAGTCTCTGCAACAATCGTCAAAGTTAGGATCCACGAGAGGAGGTTAACCCATGTCTCTAAACTTTCAGGAAGCATTGAACCTAATGTCCAACATCTAGGGCAAGCAGGAGGCCTCCAAAGGCCATGTTCCATCAATTGATGCAGGAGCATCCTTTCCACCTCAGCACACGCCAGCATTCCAACACATAAAAGAGCATTCAAGGAGGGGAGAGGAGCTAGCCCTCTCATTTTCCCCTCATTATTAAATTTTAAATGTAATTAAAGAAAATTAAATGTTGTAAGGTTGAAAGAGTCGCACTGATGCCTTTGTACATACAACAGATCGAGAGGCCTTTAATGTGGTCTGAGTTGTACAGATCTCGAGCATCGCCTCAGATCAAAATTGTTAATGTTCATTCAATGTAATCTTCCTCAGTATATATGCATTGTAATTGGTGATTAGACACCACTAGAGTAGTTGGAGGGAAAAACTCGATGCCCCTCTTGTATAAAGCTTTGTATGATATTCCCAGTAGAGGTTGTTGAAGGTTGATTGTAAAATATTGTAAGCCAAGGAGAGAAGAGTCGAGACTTTGTTGTAGTTCGAGCATACACCCATTGTAACTGACATCCAGATATTAATACGAAAGAACAAATTTCAATATTTATGAGTTTATTGTAAGTTTTAAACCTGCGAAGTAAAGCAATGCATATAGATTCTTAAGCAAGATAGAAATTAATCAATGGCTCATACACAGAGTACACAGAGATTTTATACCGGAAACCCTCAACCGGGAAAACCTTTCTTATATTCATTATATCGAATTTCACCATTCACCATACAATATATACAATGTTTTTAGGTATTTCGTAGATACCAAAACCCTAATCCCTTAATCCAGGATTAATTTACAAATCCGCTAAAAATAGCAAAAACAAACTAGTGCGAGGGATCGTCGGACGTAGTTTTCGAACCTGACACGCCCACACACACAGATGAAAAGAATATAACACATACCCAACATTCTCCCACTTGTTGTTTTCTTTGCATCCAGGGGTCCAGGGGATTATATAGTCAACAATCCAGGGCAGCAATGCCCATTGTTACTCTACACTAGGAGAACTTTTCTATGCTCACAGACTTTGTCAATGAATCTGCAACATTCTTCAAAGTGTCAACCTTTTCCAGCAACACCTTCTTTTCCTCAACCATGTCTCTCACAAAGTGATACTGAACATCAATATGCTTTGTCTTTGAATGATAAATTGGGTTCTTTTCCAGGAATATTACACTCTGACTGTCACAATCTAATCTCACTGCTTGTTGTACCAACCCAATACCTGAACACAATATTTGTAGCCATGTTTCTTCATTGCTTGCATGAGTGGTTGCCACGTATTCAACTTCTGTAGTTGAGAGTGCCACTACAGCCTGTCTTTTGCTCATCCAACTGATTGCTCCTCCAAATAGGTTTAAAACATACCCATTTGTAGATCTTCTGCGATCCAAATCTCTAGCCCAGTCTGCATCAACAAAGCCATGTATGTACACCACTCTGTCCAATCCCGGTCTTCCTTGGTAGCAACATCCATAACTGGCGGTGCCACGAAGATACCTGAAGACCCTCTTTACCGTTGTCCAATGCTCCTTCCCTAGTTTTGACATATACCTGCTCAAAACTCCCACTGCATGTGCAATGTTCGATCCAGTACAAACCATTGCATACATCAAACTACCAACTGCATTGGCATATGGAACATGGGACATGTCCTCTTCTTCTTCCTGTGTCTTGGGACACTGATCTACATATAACTTTACACCTATAGAAATAGGAACCTTGACCGATTTACTTCCATGCATATTAAACCTCTGCAATATCGTCTCAACATATTTTCTTTGATTCAACCAGAGTTTCATGTTTGCACGATCTCTTTTAATCTCCATTCCCATAATGAAGTTAGAAACACCGAGATCCTTCATGTCAAATTTGGAGGATAGTTGCGATTTCACCTCCTTGATAACATCCATGTTATTTCCTAACAACAACATGTCATCAACATACAACACTACATAAATGAAGTGATTACCAACCTTCTTGGAATATACACAGTGATCAGCCCTACTTCTTACAAATCCCAATCCAAGGATGTATGTGTCAAAATTTTGGTACCACATCCTAGGTGATTGCTTCAGACCATATAGTGACTTCTTTAGCTTACAGACCAGCTCTTTCTTTCCCTTCACTACAAAGCCTTTTGGTTGCTTCATGTAGATTTCTTCTTCCAGATCCCCATGTAGGAATGTTGTCTTCACATCCATTTGTTCCACTTCAAGATAAAAAGCAGTAGAAATAGATAAAATAAATCTAATAGAAGTTAACTTAGAAACAAGAGAAAAAATCTCACCAAAGTCAATTCCCTCTACCTGGGAAGAACCTTTTGCTACTAATCGAGCTTTGCATTTCTACACTTTACCTTGTGCATTAAACTTCTTCTTGAACAACCATTTGCTACCAGCCGATTTTCTTCCAGCTGGAAGCTCAACTATATCCCATGCCTCATTTTTATCCAGGGCATCCATTTCTTCAACCATGGCCTTCTTCCAGAGTTTACTATCCTCTGAATTCACTGCTTCCTTGACATTTCTGGGATCATCATCAGTAATAGATAAAGAAAAATTGGAACTATACCTTTTTGGTTGCCTTCTATCTCTCACTGATCTCCTCAATACTAGGGTATGAGGTTCTTCTTCTTCTTCTTCTTCTGCTTCCTCTGCTTCCTCTTCTTCAGATGATTCATATTTTGCATCATCCAACTCAAGCTCTATTTTCTTAGGTTCGTCTTACGTTGGTGGGAATTCCTATTTGGACACATCTTTTACCTCTCTGAAAACAACATCTTGACTGTAAATAGTTTTCTTGGTTTCTAGGTTCCAAAGCTTATAACCTTTCACACCATCTTTATAACCAATAAAGATACACTTTTCAGCTTTATTATCCAGCTTACTCCTATTTTCCTTTGGAACTTGTACATAAGCATCACAAGCAAACACTCTAATATGTTGAAGAGAGGGTTTCTTTCCAAACCATACCTCATGTGGAGTTTTATCATCCAACACTGATGAAGGTGATCGATTGACTAGGTAACATGCTGTACCCACTGCCTCTGCCCAGAATTCTTGTCCTAACCTGGCACTGCTGAGCATGCTCCTTTCTTTTTCCATCAGTGTCATGTTCATCCTTTCTGTAATTCCATTATGTTGAGGAGTGTATGGAGTAGTCTTCTGCCTTGCTATACCACACTTCTTACAGAATTCTTCAAATTCATTTCCGCAGAATTCTCCACCATTAGTTGTTCTCAATACCTTTATTTTCTTCTTTGTCTGATTTTCTACCAGAGCCTTAAACTCTTTAAATTTATCAAATACCTTAGATTTCTTTCTAAGAAAATAAATCCATGTGTTTCTTGAAAAATCATCTATGAATGAAAAATAATACACAGATTTACCTAGGGATGGAACAAGAACAGGTCCAAACACATCACTGTGTATCAACTCTAAGATCCCCTTTGCTCTTGTAGCACCAGATGGGAATCTTACTCGATTTTGTTTACCATATATGCAATTTTCACAGAAATCAAAATCCAGAGTGCAATTAGAAATACCTTCAACCATACCTTTACTGTGTAGTGTTCAAAGTCCTTTTTCTCCAATATGTCCCAGTCTTTGATGCCACAACATGGTCTTCTTTTCTGGGACAGTATTGGTCTTGTCTCCATTTTTCTGCTCAAGGACAACAAAACTGTTACACCCATTAGTATAAGTGCTTCCCAACAATTTGTATAGAGTTCCACAACGAACTCCCCTCATCAACACCATTGCTCCTCGTACCATCTTGCAAGTGTTCTTTTCAAATACATTTTTCACTCCTGCATCACCCAACTTGCTTATAGATATTATGCTCCTAGCTAGTTTTGGAATGTGTAGAACCCCAAGGAGAGTTCGAATCCTTCCATCATTTAGAAAAAACTTAACCCTTCCACATCCCAAGATTTTTGTTGTCGAGTCATCTCCTAGGAATACATCACCACCATCATATTTTTCATATTCAGATAACCACTCCCTGTGAGGATTCATATGGTATGATGCACCTGAGTCGATCAACCATACATCATGGTCTGCATGTGTACTTGTAGATGCTAGGTAAACATCACCTCCTTCTTCAGTGGAGGTTTTCGCCTCTGTGGAAGAGGTACTATCATATCCCTTTGGTTTTTCAACCTTCTTAGACTTGAAATATTTCTTATAATGCCTTGTTTTACCACACTTCTAGCATTTCCTCAAAGATTTTCCTGGAGACTTAGATCTACCTATAGATTTAGATCTCCATCTCGAAGGCTTACCAGGGTTCCTGTCTTGGGTACGCCCTCTTACAAATAAAGAATATGTGTTGTGACCATCCATGCTTTTTCACCTCATCTCTTCAAATAAAAAGGATGCAACTACATCCTCATACTTCAATGTAGATTGAGTGGTACTACCTATTGCTACAACCAGATTATCCCAAGAGTCTAGCAAAAAAAATAACAAAGTAATACACTTATCTTCTTTTGCAATCGTAATATTAACATATCCAAGTTGACTTACCAGAGTATTAAAGGCATTTAGATGTTCTGTCACAAAATCTCCATCTTCCATCCTAATATGATACAACTTCTTTCGAAGAAACAACTTGTTTACCAAGGACTTTGATTGATACAAATTCCCTAACTTATCCCATAGTTCCTTGGATGTAGATTCTCCTGAGACATTCAACAACACCGAATCTGCCAGGCAGAGTCGAATAGTACTCATTGCTCTTTTGTCTAACTTGTCCCAATCTTCCTTCGACATACCAGTAGCTGGTGTACTAGTAGTTTGTGTACTAGTAGGTTGTGTACTAGTAGCCTGTGTGCTAGTAGACGGTGTACCAGTAGGCTATGTACCAGGATCCATAGTGATCCATTGTTCTTTGTCTACAAGTAGGTCCTCCATATTGATCTTCCATGGCTCAATTTTTTTACCATTGAACTTCTCTATCTCGATTCTAGATGAGCTCACCATTCCTCTTTCTTTACTCGAATCTCCACTGCAAAAACTCCCAGTAAACCCAAGTTTATCACAAACCCAAGATAAACTTGATCTATCAAGACTGAGCCAAACCCTCAAAAACAAAGGTGTCCCTCTGAAGCCAAAAACGAGCTCTGATACCACATGTAAGTTTTAAACCTGCGAAGTAAAGCAATGCATATAGATTCTTAAGCAAGATAGAAATTAATCAATGGCTCATACACAGAGTACACAGAGATTTTATACCGGAAACCCTCAACCGGAAAAACCTTTCTTATATTTATTATATCGAATTTCACCATTCACCATACAATATATACAATGTTTTTAGGTATTCCGTAGATACAAAAACCCTAATCCCTTAATTCGGGATTAATTTACAAATCCGCTAAAAATAGCAAAAACTGCCCAAAAAAAAAATTCGGGGCGCTGCCCCGGGCTACCGCCCGTTGCTAAACGTTGCGCGTAACTAGGGGGGGGCATACCTGCCCCCCCTGGGACCCCCCTAGGAAAGCGCCCGGCGCACATGGAACAAACAAAGAACTAGTGTGAGGGATCGTCAAATGCAATTTTCGAACCTGACGTGCCCACACACACACATGCAAACAATATAACACATACTCTAGTGATTAGACACCACTAGAGTAGTTGGAGGGAAAAACTCGATGCCCCTCTTGTATAAATCTTTGTATGATATTCCCAGTAGAGTTTGTTGAAGGTTGACTGTAAAATATTGTAGTCCAAGGAGAGAAGAGTCGAGACTCTATTGTAGTTAGAGCCTGCACCCATTGTAACTGACATCCAAATATTAATACGAAAGAACAAATTTCACTATTTATGAGTTTATGTGTGGTGAGTGTGTGTTTAATGAATTTCATATGTGTGTTTATGTTCATTTATGTTGTAGATGTATGTGATAGGCTTTCATCTGCAGGAGGAAGATATAACTCACTATCTATTGTGAGTTTTTAAGTCGGTATGGGTTCTTTTCAGATAAATCCAAGGAATGCATGACAAAGTGTTGATAAATCTGAGAGCCAGTGCAAGGAGTGAGTATATGAACTCTTCTTCGAGTTCAGAGGAGAATGTGTTAGAAGGGCACACAAGAATATTTACTAACTCATAGAGGAGCCTCGGGGTTACTAAACACCTTGGAGGAGATATTGTTTAGAGGAGGCACATAGAGAGCACATGGTTGTTGGAAACCTTTGTAGAACTCTTCCAGGTGGGCATTGAGCAGGTGCAAGTGCGCATGAAATGATTTTGTTTCAAGTTCAGAGGGAGAGAAGAGTGTTAGGAGGAAGACACCCACGGAGTTGTTGAATACTTCGTGAGAGAGCTTTGCAAGGTGTGAATTGAGTGGATGCAGGAAACGCATCAGTGAACCTGAAGGAGATCAGGATTCAGGATGAAGGCCTGTGCAAGGAGTGCACCTGGCCAACACTTAGATGACGTGTTGAAAGAAAACCATTTGAATATTCTATCAAGTGCAAGGAGTGTGCCATAGGTAAAGTGTTTTCACTTTAAAATATCAGGAGGAAGAGCATTGGGTTTCCAGGAGGGCAACAAAAATTCTCTTAGAGGAAGCAAAGGGAAAAATCCCTTAGGAGTCTGAGTAATTTCAAGCTTAGGAGAGATAGTTTGAATCTTAGAAGAGAGTGTAAAGGATGAGAATAGTTCAAGTAGTGGACTATGAGTCAAGCGCAAGGAGTGCATTAAATCGGACTTGTTCCAAGTCCCAAAGCTCAGGAGGAAAAGCACAAGTTGAGACTCAAAGTAGTCGAGCTCGCAGGAGAAGTTTCAAAAGCCAAACCTTTGAAAATTATTGAGAAATCCTTCATTCGAAGGAAGACGCATCCACAACCGAGGAGAAGCTACAACATGCACCCGATTTGTTGTCGGAAGCGATCTAGATTGTCATATCAGGGTCCAGGACAAAGGAGGAATGAGCCTAGTAGGAGGAATAGATCCTAGCCATTAGATCTGAGCGTGAAGGACCAACAACCATTGGATCTAGGTAAGTGCATGAGGTTTAAACTTCTTTAAGTGCACAGGGGAGCGGGATAACTGAAGTTCCAAAGCCATTCGAAATCGTCCATCATCCAGAGGGACAGGTGGCAAAAGATTAGAGAGTTTATTAGAAAGATCTATGGGAGATCTGCATGGAGAAGAAGAAAAAGCGATGAAGCGGTGAAGTAAGTCTAGACCGTTGGATTCTGAAGGGATACATGGAAGACACCCTCACACTTCAAAAAAAGAGCACTTCGGGGAAAAGTCAGGGTGGAATGTCCAAAACCCCCGAAGCTTGAAGTTATGAAGTAAATTGTAGTCGTCCGTGAAGAAGGGACACATGGTAGAAGATATATCAGTTCGGAGAAAAAGTACTTAGGAGAAAAGCTTGTGTGGAGTGAGCCAAAACTCTCGAAGCATGAGGTAGAGAAGTATATCGTGACCGTTGATCTGGGAAGGACACACGTCACCAGATTGTGGACTTCAAGGGAAAGATAAGGAAGAAGAAGAGTGTTGACCAGGAGTCATCTGAAGCTCCAAAAGGTAAGAATATAAATCCTAGTCGTCGATTGTGTGGGAACGTGGTGCCATCTTCGTCACTTCGGTGATAGAGAAGTTCGGGGAAAATGGAGAATGAAGGCATGAAAATCTCTGAAGGCCTAAGCACCAAACTCCATCTGAACCGTCCATTGGAAAAGGATGTGTGGTGGAAGATCCGTCACTTTGGAGGATTGAGACTCTGAAGGAAAGAGAAGCAAGGGGGCATTGACTGGAAGTCACCCGAAATCAAATCAATAACAATCTCGACTGTAGATCAATATGAGCACGTGGTACTCAATCCAGAGCTTCGCGTGGAAAGTACTTCGAGGAAAAAAGGCCTTGGAATGTTTGAAACTCCCAAACTCTGAAGATCCAAATTAAATATCAGTCATTGGTTGTAGGAGGAGCATGGGCCGTAGATCTGGTCCAAGAGATTTTGTCAATTCAGAGTTCAGGGAAAATGGGGTAAGCTGCATCCAAAAGCATTGAAGCCTGAATTCACAAAGAGGATCATAGTCATTGGTTGTTGGAGGAACATGAGTTGTAGATCCTGTCTGGGTAAGTTTTCTGGTTCGAGGTTCAGGTAAAAAGGCTTCAGCTGCAATCAAAATCGTTGAATCCCAAGTCGCAAAGAGAGCTAGCCCAAGGTCATAGCTCCTGGTCCTATGAAGGAGGTTTTATTATAGGAGCTAGTACTCATAATTTGGTGTCGTCATAGGTGCCAGAAAGCGGTTGAGTGGGTAATTTGAACCTACGGGTGACATTAAGGGACTTGTGGGAATTTATTCCAGGGTCTATTGGAGGCCCAAAGAGTCGATTCAGCTTACTATTTTGAAGATCCTAGATCGGGAGGTTCAACATCCCTGAGGAGAGAAGGGGGTTCGTCATTAGGTGGTATCAGAGATGATTTTTTTCTTATAGGCAAAGGAGAAAGGAGACAAATAAGACAGTCTTACAACATCAACATCAAGTAGTATTAGAAGCTTGATTTCACATGTAGATAATAGGTGAAGGAGAAGGCATAGTGTTGATTCTATGTGTGTGATTGTTTGCAAGAGTGCAACAGTCAAGTAGACAACCAGGTGGGTTGTAGGAGAATATGGAGACACTCTCAGTTGCATACTAGACAGCAGACGGCCAGGTGGGATGAAGGAAGAGAAGGAAAATGGATACTGAAGACCATAAGCGTGGACAAGGAAAGGACTATGAGAAAATAAGTAAAGCAAATATGGACAAAGAGCTCAATGCAATTAGAAAAGAAATGGATAGGTTGACGCTGAAGATGCAGAAGGAATCCCAAGTACACTGGAGGTATGAGTGGCCCATGAAGCAGAGTGATAAGTGACATGTCAAAAATTTGTTGGCTTGAAGGCAACAACAACAGTTGAGGAGGTGGATGAGGGAAGTTGAAACCCTCAGTGACACAGAGAAGAAAGTGGTTTACATATGTGAACCAGAAGTAGGAGAAAGCCTCAGTGATGAGGAGAGGAGATCAAGCAGAGATCTCATAAACTACCAGGAGGGAAGAGATGAATTTCCAATTTTTCAAGTGGGAAATGAGATGGGATCAATGGAGGATATCATAGAATGCTAGGAGGGAAGAGAAGGCATCCCATATTTACAGGTGGGAAAGGGAGAAGAGATCAAATCAGCTAGGAGTTCAGATCAACAAAGAGTGTTGATAGAGGAGGATCATAGTAGCATTTTGATCATTGGGGGAATTCAGATATTCCTGCCAAGTAGCCCAATTAAGGCCAGAGCATGTGTTGCAGATGCAACAACAGAAGGACATCCAATGCAGATTGTCATAAAGGAGGAGAAGGAGCAGATATTGATGTCTTCCCTAATAGAAAAAGAGGATCATACAATTGAGTTGGTCACTCAGTGGGATATGGACTTGGAGATGATGGAGGATTGGTTGAACAATCCAGAACCATAAGATTTCTTGCATGATACATTCATGCCAGATGAAGGAGCATACCATCCTGGGGAGAAACTAGAGGAAGTTGGGAGTGTACCAACAGAGGAGCTGACAGAAGTCAATATGTCAGAGGAGAAAGTTGAGCAATAGCTCAGTGAGGAGACTATAGAATTGGAGTCTGTAGAAAAATGGCAGGTAAGTGCCATAGGGGATAAAAACAGAATGGGATATTAGGTTGATCTTCCCATAGGTCAGCATAAGTACATGCAACAGAAAAGTAGACTACCAAGGAGCTAGCCTGTAGAGCATCTAGAAGAGGTGATTGAAGAAGCTAGGGATATGATGTTAAAATTAGCACAAGAAGTTTTCAATAGGAAAAAGATGAGCAGAGGAGGGCCTGCAAGAGCAACAAGGAAGCATCAACAACAACAAAAATATATCAGAGGAGAAGGTGGACAACTCCAAGGGAAAGTTTGGGATCTAGAGGGATTTCAACAATGGAGCAGAGGAGCTCATGAGTAGGAGATCATTATTTTCCCAGCAGTGGAGTATGATGTAGGAGCATCCTTTCCACCTCATCACGCACCATCATTCTAGCACATCAAAGCACATTCAAGGAGGGGAGAGGAGCCAACCCACTCATTTTGCCCTCATTTTTAAATTTTAAATGTAATTAAAGAAAATTAAATGTTGTAAGGTTGGACAAGCAGAGATGATGCATTTGTACATGTAGCTTATAGAGAGGCATTTAATGTGGTTTGATTTGTATAGATCTTGAGCATCGCCTCAGATCTAAATTTTTAATGTTCATTCAATGTAATCTTCTTCAGTAGATAGGCGTTGTAATTGGTGATTAGACACCACTAGAGTAGTTGGAGGGAAAATCTTGATGATCCCCTCTTGTATAAATCTTTGCATGATATGCCTAGTAGAAGCTTCTAAAGGTTGATTGCAAAACATTATAAGCCAAGGAGAGAAGAGTTGAGACTATGCTACAGTTCGAGCCTACACCCATTGTAATTGACATTCATATATTAATACAAAAGAACATATTTCACAGTTTATGAGTTTCTATGTGGTGAGTGTGTGTTTAATGAATGTCATCTGTGTTTTTATGTTCATTTATGATGTATATGTATGTGATAGGATTTCATTTGCAGGAGGAAGATAAAAATCACTATTTTTTGTGAGTTTTTGAGTTGTTCTGGGTTCCTTTAGGATAAATGCAAGGAGTGCATGACAAAGTGTTGAGAACTCTGTGAGCCAACGTAAGGAGTGTGTATTTGAACTCTGCTTTGAGTTCGGAGGAGAACGTTCCAGGAGGGAACAACATAATATTTACTGACTTAGAGAGGAGCCTCAAGGTTACTAAACACCTTGGAAGAGATATTGTGCAGAGGAGGAACAAAAAGAGCACTTGGTTACTAGAAACCTCTGTAGAACTCTACCAGGTGGGAATTGAGCAGGTGAAAGTGTGCATGAAAGGATTCTATTTTGAGTTCGGAGGGGAAGAAGAGTGTCAAGAGGAATAAACCCACAGATTTGTTGAATACTTTGTGAGGGAGATCTGCAAGGTGTGCATTGAGCGGATGCAGGAAACGCATCGGTGAACCTGAAGGAGATCCAGATTCAGGAGGAAGACTTATGAAAGGAGTGCACCAGGCCAACACTTAGATGACGTGTTGAAATACAACCATTTGAAGGCTTGGTCAAGTGCAAGGAGTGTGCCATAGGTAAAGTTGTTTCACTTTACAAGATCAAGAGGAAGAGCATTGGGTTGCTAGGAGGGCATTAGAAATTCACTTAGAGGAAGCAAATGGAAGAATCCCATAGGAGTCTGAGTAATTTCAAGCTCATGAGAGATAGTTTGAATCTCAACAGTGAGTGCAAAGGTCAAGAATAGTTCAAGTAGTGGAATGTGAGTCAAGCACAAGGAGTGTGTAGAATCAGACTTGTTCCAAGTCCCAAAGCTCAGGAGGAAAAACAAAAGTCGAGAATCAAAGTAGTTGAGCTTGCAGGAGAAGGATAAGAAGTTGAACCTTTGAAAATTATTGAGAAATCCTTCATTTGAAGGAAGGTGCAACCATAACCGAGGAGAAGCTACAACATGTGTTAGATTTGTTGTCGGAAACGATCTGGACCATCAGATCAGGGTCCAGGATGAAGGAGGAGCACGTCGAGTAGTAAGAATAGATCCTGGACGTCATATCTGAGCACAAAGTACCAACAACCGTTGGATCTAGGTAAGTGCACGAGCTTTAAACTTCTTTAAGTGCAAAAGAGAGTGGGACAATCGAAGTTCCAAATTTTCGAATCTAGTTAGAATCATCCATTGTCTAGAGGGACAGGTGGCAGAAGATTAGAGAGTTCGTGAGAAAGAGATTCAGGATATCTACGTGGAGCAAAAGAAAAAGCATCGAAGCGGTGAAGTAAGTCCAGACCATTGGATCTAGAAGGGATACATGGCGAAAATCCACACACTTCGGAAAAAGAGCACTTTAGGGAAAAGTCAGGGTGGAATTTCCAAAACCACTAAATCCCAAAGTTACGAAGTAAATCATAATCATCCGTGAAGAAGGTTTTAGCACTAGGAGTCACCTTCAGATTGCATGGAAGGCAAGCCCAGTACCCATAAGGTTTATGTATAAATGTAAGAGTGTTTTATGGGGTCAAATGGGAAAGGACTCAAAATGATAATGTTCCAACTTAGATAACAGGGCTAGCATGCACCAGCAATCAAGGTCTTGGCTAACTTCAATCAGTAATTGGGAGTAAATATGAATAGAGGGAAGACTTGAAAGAGAGGGGTGTAGGGGCTTCTATAAACATCAGGTCTACAAAATCCTAAGGAAGAAAGTTTCTAAACACAAGATCTTCTTGAACTCAGAAACTAAGAAAGCTAAATAAATATCATGATAATATAATGATCAAACATCCACCATAACATCACCACAACCATTCATGTGAATCATTCAAAGCATGACCATTTAGCATCAGAAGAAAAATCTGAAATAGAAGTTGGTTTCTATTAGTCAAAAAGTCTTAAGTCCAGTACATAGCTAGATCATAGTCACTTCATCAAAATATTACAGTCTAAGGGAGCCTTGCTCAACCATCCGAACCTACTAAAGAAATTGATCTATCTATTTATAACAAAAGGGAGGCAACAACTGGAGGTATGGGTTGGCCTCCTTCCCTTGAAAATATCTAAAATTTTATTTGATCTAGCAACTTATCTAACAACCTAGCTACAAAACATGAAAATATTGGTGACTAATCCAACCATGCTTCAAACTGATTTGATTCTCTCTTGTTGTGCAACCTCCTGTTTTTCCATGTGTATTTTAGGAGCATGTAGTTGTCCTCATAATGACAGCTATTGCTTCTGCAATTTTCTCCATCATCATCCATCCAAAAATTTGTTGGTCTGACCTTCCTAGATCCCTGGTGTCCGTTGGTAGCTTCTTTAGGTAGCATCTTGAGTAACTTTCACAACTGGACAAGTAAAGGAGGTAGCACATTTAGGTAGCGCCACTGTGTTGCGTATGTGTGCAGACTCTGCTCTCTGTGAAATATTAGGTAGCGCCACTGTGTGCCAACTCTATTCTCTGTGAAATACTAGGTAGTGCCACTGTGTTGCGCCTGTATGCCAAATCTGTTCTCTGCCAAATATTAGGTAGCGCATGTAGGTAGCGTCACTTATGTTGCATCTATGTGCAGGTTTAGGTAGCATTGCCAAAAACGCAGTGCCTTCAATCTTGAACATATGGAGAGAAATTGGTGGTCTTTCATGAAGTCAAACCCATTTTACTTAGGTGCCTTGACAGTACAGAAGGTAGTGCATTTTACCACTGAGGGAGTTAGCACTTAGAAAAACCCAAAACTATGATAGTTAAATGCTTAGAATCTTGTATAGATGGCAGAGGAAATATTTGAATATTAGTTAACCCTCCCAAAAAGGAACTGTTATCCCCCACTTTTAGGGATAACTAGGAGAACATGTCTCGAGGCCCACAGGTCCTAGACATGGAGTACCGACAACAGGATTGACTTTAGCATGGCCCTGGAGGGCCCACCTTTTCTCTTCCAACACCCATATCCTTTCAGCAGTAGTAGCCTCCACCACCATTGGCTTGGTCTTGTGTCAAAGAGGGTTCTTTCTTCATGAGGTAATTAGTTCAGGTATCATGGTATGTGTCACTTTCATCATCAAAACCATTAAATATATGCATTTGATTCCTTTTATTTCTGACATCTGCTTGGATATTACACTTTCCCACTTGACCGTGTTTTGGGGATTGAGAGGATGTTCTAGTAAACATGTGTCTATTGGTTTTGGTTATCCACTGGGGGTCATCTCTGAGGAATCCATCGTTCACTCCCTTCATAGTTTCACTTTTCCATCTTGTTTCCTGCTGACCTGTCCCATTCCATTTGTCCAGGCACTGGGTTGACCTATTTTTAGGGTTACACCTTATCTAGTGGGAAGAAGGGGCTAAAGGCCTAGAAGGTAAAATCAAGTTGTTAAAAAGATAAAAGCCTAAGAATAAGACCTCAACATGCTTCACCCAGGGATCCCCGAGAAAGAAATAAAAGACTTCTCAACAAGAAACAAGAGGGACCCTAAAAAAATAAAAAAATAAGACCTAATCAGAGGATAGGGGGTCTCATCACGAGCCAACCTATTAGGTCCATGGGTACCTAGCAGTATGACATTGCCATCAGCTAGTTACCACGCGAGGGCAGTGACCTTTGGTTGCATGGCCAAGGGAAAGGGGGTCTCATAACGAGCCATCCTTCTCATTTCTGTGAAAGTACTTGTGGGTAACACTGTCACCACTAGTCACCACGCCAGGGTAGTGTCCCCTGATTATCTCTTGAGAAAAAGAAAATAAAGAAAGCAATAAAAGATAAAATAACAAAAGAAAACAAAAGGCATGGATGGGATTGGAAAGAATTGCATCCATGACAGGTACAACTTGCCTTCTACAAAGGCACCCATAGATAACATCTTGAATCCTTGGTCTTCATTGCACCCACTTTCTTGGAAATCCCTTGACCACTTCATCCGCTTACATGGCTTGGAAGAGGTTTCTTCCAGAAACTTCCCTTATTCATTGGACACTAGCCCAATAGGATGCCTTTCCCTTTTCCCAGACTTGTATAGTAGGTTTGTGTAACGTCTTTGAGCTATTGATTGATCTATTAGGGGTTTTATGCATATGTTTATTAATATTGATGATGAAATGTGATTGACATTTCTATGATCTCTGTGACTGATGAGCCCATGGAGGGCGTAGCTTTTGATGTGCAGGACCATGCCTGAAGGACAAGTACCATCTTGGACTGATACACATGGGGAGATGATCAGTTTAGACCTCCATGGGGCTAAAGATCCCATCAGGTGGATGTTGAGACCCCATCAGGGGGATATATAAGATAGATATGGATCCAAAACTTTGCACCAAAGGAGAAGAGGACATTCCACCAGGGGCACCCTGGCAGAGCATGACTTAAGGGGGATGACCCTTCCTCAGTGGAACGTTGGCCTTGGGAGGCCTAGGATGTCACCACCTTGACCATGACATCACCCAACATCATGGACGTTTTGGGAGGCAGACTACGAAGCAGTGGCACGTGTGGCAGGTTGGAGAAGCCCAAAGAGGGATAACGATTTTCTCCAAGATGCCCCATCTGCCCTAAAAGGGGATAACATCTCCCTTGGAGAGGATTTTACTCTTTTTTCAGCTTGATTTAGGATTTAATTTGACAATTTAATGTAAAACAATATGATTTTGATATTTTTTCCTTGTCATCCTTTTACCTGACCTAAAATGTAAAATTAGGTCAAGGTTTTGTATAAATGAAGGATTTTCACTCTCATTTTTATCATCACTCATTCACTCCATAAGGAGGTCTGAAATTTGCACCCTATATTGGGCATTTGGCTGATTTAGTAAAGTGCACTTGTTGAAGGAAGATATTTTTGGCATCTCTTGGCATTTCTCTTGAAGGAAGGTGTTACAACTAGGGTTTGCATTTATATTCTTGGTGAATTGTAAGTATTTTTCTGCAAAACTTCTTAAATGAATGGTTGTAGTTTAATTTATTGCATGTATTTATGATTTTGTTGAAACAAAACCTTAGGGGACAAGCACACAAGTAGGTCATTGTCTCATGTCCCCTGATAGAGAAATTTTCAGCCATTGAAGAAGAAAAATAGAGCCTAGCCATAGCTACACTCCTTTTGCTTCCTCCTTTTTGCTATCTGTACCATTTAAAATTCAAAAGGAAGAAGATGTACCAGACCTAGGTTATCTACACTTAGGGTTTTTTTTATTTTAGGTTTTGATGAAAGAGCCTTGTTGTAGCAACACTCTCCCTCATTAAACCCTCTTGTCTTGATTTTGTGCTTCATAAATGAGCTAGCTGATTTTGCCCCTTACTTTCTTCAGCTTTTGTGTCCTTTACTAGGTTGACTCCATTTTACCCTTTAAGGCACTGATCTAGTAGACCTCTTGTGCTGAAGTGAAATTGATCACAAACAACTCTCAAAACTCTTTGAAACAAACCCTAACTACTAACCCTAGTCTAGGAGCTAACTACTAACCCTAATTGTTGTCGTTATCTTATGTTATTTATATCATTAGTGAAACAACATTCTCCTTTGTGAGAAATTGAATGATGTTTAGGCATTAATGAAATAAAGTGTTGATTGGTTATATTGAATGCTACATCGTTCCAGTATTTATTGGTGAAGTGACATTACTTTCATAGCTATATTATAAACATTGACTTCGTCAATATTTATTGCCATATTTCTTATTTATTTATTAGATAGTCTTATGAAGTACTAACCCATAGAATAACTTGCACATATCAGTTTGTTGTTGCTTTGTTCCAGGAAGGTATACTTCTTTGGGGGTTTTACTTCTTAAATTGGCCTTTGGCTGGACTATCTGTTTGGGTGGTGACTTGTGAAGGGGGAAAATATCATCCTTGTCTTATTATCCTCTTGCTTCTTCAAAACCCCAGGTCACTGGGGATGTCTCCCCTGGGCCTAACCTCCCTAAAGAGAAAGAACCATCCCATTGTGGTGAAAATGGGTGGGATTGGTTCCTATTATGCCAGTTTATCCTTCTATCTTATAGCCTCTTCTCCTAGCTACAAACTATGCGATAACATTTTGGTGCCATTGTCAGGGAACACTGAGTCAAACATTCCTCAGACCACACTTTTCGGTAAGACTTGCCTCAGAGACTCTTTTCTTACAAGATTACCTGGCGAATCCACTAGGGTGATTTCCCTATTTTATTTGATAGTTTTAGATAAACTATATGGTGACTCCACCGATGGCGACCTGTAGCGGGTGACACTATTCAAACCCCTCTGCTAAGGCAACTGTCATCCTTTCAAACCCTGCCCCTCTGACTGACCCACACAGAAACTTTCGACTATTTTTACCTAAGTAACACCCAAGGTGGATTACATGACTTGCTCGAAGATGCCAATTCCTAGTTACCACTCTTCTCAGCAAGAGGACTTTCCGGTAATTCACATTGGGCCCATTTTTGTGATAGCTTCAAATTTCATCAAACCAGTCAAGAACACCCAGATGTCTTCATGAGACTTTTTGCAATATCTCTTGTAGGGGATGCTCATACTTGGATCAATGCTTGCCTGAAAGGAAGCATAAGGAATCCTGAAGAGCTAGAGAGGGCTTTCAAAATAAGGTGGTGTAATGATGAACACATACAATATTTTTTCTCCCAATACCTTGACATCCACAAAGGTTCCTATGAAGCCATTAGGGATTCCAGTGATAGTTTCAACCTTCTCCTCAAAAAGGTCAGGCCTAAACTAAACTCTAAAGAATCTATTCTCGAACACTACCTGAACTCTTTAGAAGGGTTTTTACAATTCAGCCTCGGGGACCGGTCACCCTCAACCTTGGAGGAAGCACAAGATCTAGCATATCAGATTGAGAAGAAATTTGAATTTGAGGATTACATCTGTCAAGTTAACATGTCACACAATGATGACCTTTTTCATCCCAGTGATGAGTTTGTCACTGAAACTAGCCCCCCAGAAATCTTACAAGTTGAACTCACACCTCCTAGGAGGAAATGGAGCTTTTCCCATACTCGCGAGAAAGATTATCCTCCTCAGGAATTTACTATATAAGTCAAACCTTCCTAGGACAAAGAGAAAAATATTGAAGTTTCTCCGCCACATACCTTTGAGCTTGAAGAGCTTCCTATATTTATCCACCAGGTAGACAATGCTAGTCCGAAAAGCGGTAAGACCACGCCTTTCTACATCACTCTTCAAGTCAATAATTCCCTCCTCCATAACTGTGCTTTACACCCAAACGCTACAACCAACATTATGACGGAGAAATTCATGCATCAATTGGGCTTGAGCCTTTCACAACCAAATACCAAAGGTGGTTTTGCAAAAGGGATCATTAAAGATATAGAAGTTGCCTTTGAATCCTTCCCTAGCACCTCATTATTTATAGATGTAATGATTGTAGATGCCTTGAACAATTTGGGTATCATCCTTCACAAAGACCTCATAAAGAAATTATCCAGAAGTTTTTATAAATAAGAATCTAGGGCAACCATCCCTCACCCTGAAGGAGGATTCTTCACCCTCCATAATGAACCCTTCGTGGGCACTCCGGTTGAAAACCATGATGAGTTAAGTGACCAAATCTTGTGCATTGACAGTGACTTCAAAAATTGGATTGTCCAAGAGGGGAAGTTAGATATTGGCACCATTGAAGAATCTGAGGGAATTTGGAGTCTGGAATTTGATGGATCTCACTCAAGTTTTGGATAAGGTGCTGGAATTGTTCTGACAGCCCCTTCCGGCGAAGCCTTTTACTACTCATATAGTCTAGAATACCATTGCACCAACAACATTGTCGAGTATGAAGCTTTGATCCTAGGCCTCAATTTAGCAATTGACAAAGGGGTTACACATCTAAAGGGAAAGGGAGACTCGGACCTCATAATATCACAAGTAATGATGAAATTTTCTACCAAAAATGAGAGGTTGAATAAATATCGAGACTTAGCTCAGTCCCTTTCAAAATCCTTTAAGATAGTGTCGCTTGAATCCATTCATCGGGAATATAACCACATGGCAGATGCTTTGGCCATTTCTGCTTCCACCCTACAACCTTGTGAAGGACCACTTTGTGACCTGTGCAAAATGGAAGTCCTCTTTAGACCTTTTGTTCTCAATAACTTGAGGCATTGGAAAGTCTTTGAAGATGATGACCATATCATTAGGTTTATGGAAAACACCAAATAATTCATCGATTAACAAATTGACTTTCTGACTGACGCCATCAACTTGGAGGTTATAAACCTGCAAAACAACACCTTACCCAAATGTTGTGTCCCCTTGGAAAGTCTCTTTGACCGACATGATGTTTTCAAAGGAAGAAGACCCAATAAAAAAGTATACTAAGCTCTAGAATTCAACAGTGGTACAGGGATAGATCCAAGGATGGTCAATATAGGGAAGGGCACCACTGAAAAAGAAAGGTCAGAAATACTAGCACTCATCCGAGAATTTAAAGATACCTTTGCCTGGAACTATGATGAGTTGAAAGCTTATAGAGGAGATTTCATCCAACACGCCATACCCTTGGTAGACAGAACCAAACCTTTCTGGCAAAAGATAAGACATATTAATCCCAAACTAGCAAGCCAAATATAGAAAGAACTCTAGGAAATGGTTGATGTTGGTATCATAACTCCTATCAGATATTCTTCTTGGATGTCAAAATTGGTAGTTGTCCGAAAGAAGAATGGTGAAATATGCTTATGTGTTGATTTCCGCAACCTCAACCAGTCATCCTTAAAAGACAACTACCCTCTCCCAAATATGGAACATCTGCTTCAAAGGGTTACAGGGGCAGGGATGATGTCCATGTTGGATGGTTTTTCTGGATACAACCAAGTCTTGCTCAAAAGAGAATACCATCTTAAAACGACATTTACCACACCTTGGGGAACCTTCATGTACTTAAGGATGTTGTTTGGCCTTATGAACACCGATACTACCTTTCAGAGAGAAATGGACTTTTCCTTCAGGGATCTCATACAGAAAATCATAGAGATCTACCAAGACGACCTCACCATTGTATCAAAGGACAGAAAGGACCACCTTTCACACCTCAGGATTGTGTTCAAACGGTGTAGGAAGTATGGCATCTCTCTAAACCCCAAGAAGTATGGTTTTGGAATTGACGAGGGAAAACTTTTGGGTCACGTGGCCTCGAAAGGGGGGGTTTCCATTGACCTGGAGAGGGTCCAATCAATAAGAGATGTTTGTCCCCCAGTCAACAAAAAATCCTTACAATCCTTTTTCAGGAAGATCAATTTCATTCGGAGATTTGTTCCAAACTTTGATGAAAGGATAAAACCCATGAGTGCTTTGTTAAAAAAGGATGTTGCTTTCAGGTGGGATGACAAAGCCATCAAATCTTTGGAGGATATAAAATATGCCATCTCCCAAGCCCCTGTCTTGATCAACCCTGACTTCTCAAAGGACTTCATCATTTTCTCCTTTGCCTCCCAGGATACCATTGTAGATGTTCTAAAGCAAAAGGATGTCGATGAATATGAACACCCCGTATCTTTTATGAGCAAGGTCCTTAGAGATTCTGAATTGAATTACACAATTACTGAGAAACAAGCATATTCCTTGGTAAAATCCCTCAAACACTTTAGAAATTACATCGGCTACAACAAAATTAAGGCTTATGTTCCTTACTTAGCAGTAAAGGATGTCCTATCACAGCAGGATTGCATGGGAACTAGGGGAAAGTGGGTGTCCAAAATCCAAGAATATGACCTGGAAATAAATCCCAACAAAATAATAAAGGGACAAGGTTTGGCCCAAATTCTAACCGAAAGCAACCAAGAAGCCATACAAAAGGGCGAGAGTGCACATGTAAACGTGGTGGTCGGTGAACTAGAGCATGATGAGTGGTACTCTGATATTGTCTATTATCTAAAGAACTTATTATGTCCTGACCATTTAGTAGACTACAAAAGAAGGGCTTTGAGGTTGAGGGCGATGAAATACTGTTTAACCGAAGATGACCTTGGTTGGAGAAATCCCGATGGGATCATACTCAGATGTTTCAACAAATAAGAGGAAAAAAGATTGCTAGAGGAATTACACTCTGGGTACTGTGGTGGACATTTCACAGCCCGCACTACTACTCACAAAATCCTACGGGTTGGATATTATTGGATGACACTTTTCTCTGACACCCACCAACACGTCTGATCATGTCAACCTTGTCAATACTTCTCAGGTAAACAAAAAATCCCAGCACAACCCCTAAAACCCATAGCAATAGAGGCACCTTTTCAACAATGGGGTTTGGATTTCATTGGTGAGTTTAAGGATAACTCGAGTAATGGCTACCGGTGGATATTAACAGTCATGGAATATTTCACCAGATGGGTTGATTTCATTCCCACAAAGAAAGCCACCAAAGAAGTAGTCATGAACTTTTCGGAAGAACGGATCATAACTAGTTTTGGTATCCCTTCCAAAATCACTACAGACAATGCCAAAGATTTTAGCTCACATGCCCTGGTAGAATTTTTCTTCAAATATGGCATTGTCCTATCCCATTCCTCCAATTACTATCCACAAGGGAACATATTGGCAGAATAGAGCAATGAAAACCTTATGAATATTTTGAAAAAGGTCATGGGGGAAAATAAGAAGTCTTGGGATAGCAAAATCAAATATGCAGTATGGGTAGATCGAATAACACCGAAGACCTCCATAGGAAGGACCCCTTTTGAGTTGGTATATGGACTAGAGGCAAAACTCCCTGTGAACCTCCAGATCCCCATCCTTTGTTTTGCCCAGCAGTATGCTACAAATGATGAGGCGATCCAAGAGCGAATCAACCAGCTAATAGAGTTAGATGAGACTCGACGAAAATCCCTTGGTCAGATGGAAAGAAACCAGGAGAAGATAAAAAATAATTTTGATCATAAATCTAAAGGAAGAATCCTCACTGAACGATATCTCGTACTTTTGTGGGATAAAAGAAAGGACAAACCTGGTATGCATAAGAAGTTTGACAGTTTATGGACAGGTCCTTATAAAATCATAAGTCATGCAGGTATGAACTCTTTCAACCTGGGCACCATGGAGGGAGAGGCCTTGAAGTTGTCGGTAAATGCTTTACACATCAAGTGTTAACACCCACCAACAATTTGATTTCACAGGTAAGTATAGGTAAGTAGGAATTTTGCATTCATGTATTATACCATTTGCATTGCATGTTAGTTTGATTTCATATCACTTTTCTTGATTGTTTTATTTCATATTATATATATATATATATCTATGTATGTTGGGGTGGCATTACCACCCCGTTTTTTGTTACTGATACTTCTATTGAGATTGAGCAGGTGAGCAGGTTTTTCTAGAGATGTTGAGGTTCTCATGCACTCTATGGTGAGCACATGTCCCCGAGTTGGAGCTAGATGTTATCCCCCACTTTCAGGGATAACTAGGATATCATGTCTCGAGGCCCATAGGTCCTAGACATGGAGTATCGAGAGAAGTATTGACTTCATCATGGCCCTGGAGGTCCCACCTTTTCTCTTCCAACACCCATATCCTTTCAGCAGTAGCAGCCTCCACCGCCATCGACTTGGTCTTGTGTCAGAGAAGGTTCTTTCTTCATGAGGTAATTAGTTCAGGTATCATGGTATGTGTCACTTTCATCATCAAAACCATTGAATATATGCATCTAATTCCTTTTATTTCTAACAACTGCTTGGATCTTACACTTGCCCACTTGACCATGTTTTGGGGATTGAAAGGATGTCCTAGTAAGCTTGTGTCTATTGGTTTTGGTTAGCCACTGGGGGTCATCTCTGAGGAATCCATCGTCCAATCCCTTCATAATTTCACTTTTTCATATTGTTTTTCGTTCACCTGTCCCATTCCATTTTTTTGGGCACTAGGTTGACCTATTTTTAGGGTTGCACCTTATCTAGTGGGAAGAAGGGGCTAAAGGCCCAAAAGGTAAAAGCAAGCTGGTAAAAATATAAAAGCCTAAGAATAAGACCTCGAGATGCTTCGCCAAGGGTCCCCGAGAAAGAAATAAAAGGCTTCTCAACAAGAAACAAGAGGGACCCTAAAAAAATAACAAAACAAGACCTAATCAGAGGATAGGGGGTCTCATCACGAGTAATCCTATTAGGTCCATGGGTAACTAGCAGTATGACATTTCCATCAGTTGGTTACCATGCCAGGGCAGTGACCTTTGGTTGCATGGATAAGGGAAAGGGGTTCTCATCACAAGCTAACCTTCTCATTTTTGTGAAAGTACTTGTGGGTAACGCTATCACCACTGGTCACCACACTAGGGCAGTGTTCCCTAATTATCTCTTGAGAAAAATAAAATAAAGAAAGCAATAAAAGATAAAATAAAAAAAGGAAACAAAAGGCATGAATGGGCTTGGAAAGAATTGCATCCATGACAGGTACAGCTCGCCTTCTACAAAGGAACCCACAAATAACATCTTGCATCCTTGGTCTTCATTGCACCCACCTGCTTGGACATCCCTTCACCATTTCATCCACTTACATGGCTTGGAAGAGGTTTCTTCCAGGAACTTCCCTTATTCAGTGGACACTAGCCCAATAAGATGCCTTGCCCTCTTCCCAGACTTGTATAATAGGTTTGTGTAACGTCTTTGAGCTATTGATTGATATATTAGGGGTTTTATGCATATGTTTATTTATATTGATGATGAAATGTGATTGATATTGCTATGATCCCTGAGACTGATGATCCCATGGAGGGTGTAGATTTTGATGTGCAGGACCATGCCCGACAGAAAGGTACCATCTTGGACCGATACACATGGGGGGATGATCAATTCATACCGCCATGTGGATGAAGAACCTATCAGGTGCATGTTGAGACCCCATCATGGGGAGATACAGGATAGAGATGGATCCAGAGCTTTGCACCAAAGGAGAAGAGGACGTTCCACTAGGGGAACCCCGACAGAGCTTGACCTAGGGGGGATGACCCTTCCTTAGTGGAACGTTGGCCTTGGGAGGCCTAGGACGTCACCACCTTGACCATGACGTCACCCAGCATCATGGACATTTTGGGAGGTAGACTAGGCAGCAGTGGAACATGTGGCAGGTTGGAGAAGCCCAAGGAGGGCTAGCGTTTTGCTCCAAGATGCCCCATCTGCCCCAAAAGGGGATAACGTCTCCCTTGGAGGGGTTTTACTCTCTTTTCAGATTGATTTAAGATTTAATTTGATAATTTAATGTAAAACAATATGATTTTTATATTTTGGCCTTGTCGTTCTTTTACCTGACCTAAAATGTAAAATTAGGTCAAGGTTTTGTATAAATGAGGGATTTTCACTCTCATTTTTATCATCACTCATTCACTCCATACGGAGGTCTGAAATTTGCGCCCTATCTTGGGCATTTGGTTGATTTAGTAAGGTGCACTTGTTGAAGGAAGATATTTTTGGCATCTCTTGGCATTTCTCTTGAAGGAAGGTGTTACAACTAGGGTTTGCATTTATATTCTTGGTGAATTGTAAGTATTTTTCTGCAAAACTTCTTGAATGAATGGTTGTAGTTTAATTTTTTGCATGTATTTATGATTTTGGTGAAACAAAACCCTAGGGGACAAGCACACAAGTAGGTCATTGTCTCATGTCCCCTAATAGAGAAACTTTTATCCATTGAAGAAGAAAAAGAGAGCCTAGCCGTAGCTACACTCCTTTTTCTTCCTCCTTTTTGCTAGTCATACCATTTAAAATTCAAGAGGAAGAAGACATCATAGGCCTAGGTTATTTACACTTAGGGCCATTTTTTATTTTAGGTTTTGATGAAAGAGCCTTGTTGTAGCAACACTCTCCCTCATTAAACCCTCTTGTCTTGATTTTGTGCTTCATAAATGAGCTAGCCGATTTTTCCCCTTGCTTCCTTCATCTTTTGTGTCATTTACTAAGTTGACTCCATTTTACCATTTAAGGCACTGATCTAGTAGACCTCTTGTGCTGAAGTGAAATTGATCACAAATAAATCTCAAAACTCTTTGAAACAAACCCTAGTATAAGAGCTAACTAACCCTAATTGTTGTCGTTATCTTATGCTATTTATATCATTAGTGAAACAATGTTCTCCTTTGTGAGAAATTGAATGATGTTTAGGCATTAATGAAATAAAGTGTTGATTGGTTATATTGAATGCTACATCGTTCCAATATTTATTGGTAAAGTGACATTACTTTCATAGCTATATTTATAAACATTGACTTCATTAATATTAATTGCCATATTGCTTATATATTTATGAGATACTCTTATGAAGTACTAACCCATAAAATAACTTGCACATATCAGTTTGTCGTTTCTTTGTTCCAGAAAGGTATACTTCTTTGGGGGTTTTACTTCTTAAATTTTCCTTTGGCAGGACTATCTGTTTGGGTGGTGACTTGTGAAGGGGAAAAATCTCATCTTTGTCTTATTAGCCTCGTGCTTCTTCAAAACCCCAGGGCATCGGGGACGTCTCCCCTGGGCCTAACCTCCCTAAAGAGAAAGAACCATCCCATTGTGGTGACATCAGGTGGGATTGTTTCATGTTATGCCATTTTGGCCTTCTATCTTATATCCTCTTCTCCTAGCTACAAACTGTGCGATAACAGGAACCATCCTAAAAAATGGGGCTTACCTTTTACCAACTATTTTGTCATCTTGACACTTAACCTCACACTCTTTCTCGTAGAAAGAGGATCTTCAATTGACACAGCAGAATTATTCTTCTTAGCAGTGACAAGTTTTTTCAGTGAGGTTGTGCTCTCCTTAATTGTTGTTTTGTCATTCTTAATGCCAGCTTCAACCAATACCTGTAAATTTATTTGGGCTACCTCATATTGAAAGTGCTTCATCTCTTCCGTTAGCTTCCTGTTCTAAGACTGAAAGCCTCTATTATGCCTGTAAATATTCTTTAGTTTTCTATTAAGGGGTTGGGCCCTTCTTGCTGCAAACCTTTCCAAGTCAAGGGTGTGACTATAGCCATCCATAAGCTCTGTCATCTTGGCTCTGTCAAACATGGCTTCCTTTTTCAATTGAGCCACCTCTTTTCTTTCATATTTAAGTTTCCTGATAAGTCTCTTGAAGGTTTGACTATCAGGAGGAGCATTGTTATGCATAGTCTCAAGAGGTTATTTCTCAGTCTCCTCTTCCACCTGCATGGGAAGTGTCTTGTCTACCTCATCAAGTTTCTTGGTGGCTTTGTTTTTCAAACAATGATAATGGATTCAAAGTTGACAGATATTTTTTGGACATAGGCAGAGAAATCAACAGTTCACATTCAAAACAGAGTAATGGTCAGAAACAACACTGATAAAACTCCCTACGAGCTATGGAAAGGAAGACCATCAAATGTGAAGCATTTCAGAGTTTTTGGAAGTAAATGCTACATCAAAATAGAAGATGACAGAATGGGAAATTTTGACTCTCGTGTGGACAAAGGAATACTTGTTGGTTACTCAAGTACAAGGAAAGCATACAAGTGTTACAATCTAAGATTAAACAAAGTTGTGGAAAGCATCAACGTAACAATTGATGAAACAGGCAGAC
>ML776640.1:516125-537860 GCA_009831015.1 Picea engelmannii
GATGAAATTGATGAGGGCTTTCGGTTGTGGTACATGTTGAGTACATGGTTGAGACAAGTAGTTGATGAGTTGGCGCACATACATGAGGTGTATAGTTGATGACGTTGGTACATATTGATGAGTCATAGTTGACGAGTAGTTGACACATGATTGGTACATAATTTGTACATGGTTGGATGCACTTGTTTATGGTACAGGTTGATTACAGGTTGGTGCATGGTTGATGCACTTGTTTATGGTACAGGTTGAGTTACAGGTTGATGCATGGTTGATGCATGGTTCAGATTTATTGGTACAGGTTTACAGTGGTATATCTCACAGTGATAGTGTGACAGTGGTTCCATCATTCTACTTCTACTTCAGGGTGGCAGGATGGGGCAAGGACAGATGGTTGTAGCCACCTTCTGGTTGTAGCCAGAGAACATTGGGGGTTGTAACCTCCTTCTAGTTGTAACCAGAGAATTAGGGAGTTGGAACTTCCCTCAGGTTGTAGCCAGAGAAACTAGGGGGTTGGAGCCTCCTTTCAGTTGTAGTTGGAAAACAAAGGAAGTTGGTGCTTCCAATGAATGTAATTCTTCAAGACATATAAGAAAAAGCATTTCGTGGTTTTCTCCCGATTTGGGTTTCCATGTAAAACACTGGTGTACTGTGTATGTGTTTGATTGTTTATTTCTTACTACTCATTATTGGATAATAATTCTACATTGATATAACATTTGAAGAAAAGGGATTATAATTATGCTATTATTGATTCACCCCCCCTCTCAGTAATACAACAATAATAACATTAAGGTGGGGTTGACCTGTACCCTTTACATTACAATTAAGGTTACAGGCAGGTCTGAATCTTGAACAATATAGCAAGGGATCTGATACACCCACTAGTTCTCATTCACTAGGGGAACATCCATAGGGATATCCATATCTCTAGCTCATTGCATTACACAGAAGAACCATATCTTCACACACTCACCTATGCTCATCCATAGACACGTCCACTCTACAGATCTTCTTTCCCACTACTTCACACGGGAGAATCATCTGGAGTTTCTCGTCAACTCTACTACTCAGAGGAGGATAATACACCATCTTCATTTCTGTTCACATGACGATGCACCCAGAACTTTGGGATTTCACACATTCACCTTGTGCTCAGCCACATACACGTCTAACTCAACATATCTCCTTTCCCACTGGATAATCATCTGTAGTTGTTCTCAACTCTCTGAATGGAGGAGGTAATCTCTACGTTCCAGCTCTATCTCAGGTAGGAACCACATACCCTTCTTAGGGGATTTTTCTCAGTTTTGTAAGTTGGAGAAAGACTCACATAGCTGCAATGGTCCACATCTCACATGTTTGTAAGTTGTAGAATGTCTCACATAGCTGAAATCATCAACAATAAGTACCCATTTAAGGATGCAACAATCATTGGCCCACATACATCTGAATGTATCAAGTCCAAGATTTCCTTGGATATTTTGTCACTGCTAGGAAAGGATCCTTTAACATTTTTTCTAAGGGAACAACCTTTGCAAACACCTTTATGTTGAATTTGTATCTCCAGTAGACCTATTACCATTTTCCCTAGAGCTGGAAGAGCTCTATAATGAATGTGAGCAAGTCTTCTATTCCATAACTCACTCAGGCTGATAGTGTCATGTAATAAGGCTTGAACTGGTTTGATGGTCAACTTGTACAATTTGTTTTCTCGGACACCAATTACTTTGGAAGAGATTATATGAGAGTCTTTGTGCCATGCAAGAACTATTCCTTATGAGAAAGTAATTTTGTAACCTTTATCTTCCGAGGCCGAAATAGAGACAAGGTTTCTCTTCATTTCGGGTACATATAGTACTTATTCTATTTTAAGCTGCATATATGAATCTAGATGGAAGGTAGAATTTCCAACTCCTCTCACATTATATTTGGCATCATCTCCAAGAACAACATGTATATGTGTCTCTTTCTCAATGAAATGTGTTAGATGATTTCTAAGACCAGTCGTGTGCCTGGAGGCACCACTGTCAATTAGCCAAGTATTGTTATTGATAGGAACCATACTTGATAATGATGAGATGTTTATGTATTCATTTCTTTGAGGTATTGTCTTCCTGGAACTGATATTTCTTGAATCATCAAGCTTTCTTCCCATCATGATTTTGCTCATCTTCACAAACCCTTGTCAATTAGGCTAGAAAACCTAACAGCTAGGCTAGGATATCACTTTTAGGTTTTGTTGGGCTTATGACTGCCAACAATAATCCTTGATAGATATGATATCCCTGGTGAGATGAAGATCTTCTTCAATGAGTTTGCATAAATATAATTCTGAACTTTTCTACATAATTTGGTGAAACCCTAGAAACCCTTAGAGCCAAAAAATCAAAATGCTCGAAAATGCAGTTCGAGACTTTTTGGAGGTGCGTTGAAGGAGTTTGTACAATCCTATGTTCTTTTTATCCCCAGCGTCCAAGTTTTGAGTGTTGAAAACTCTGAGAAGGGTAGGTCATACGAAATTTCTGGGAACCCTAGGAGGGTCGTACGGTTTCTGCATAAGTGAGAGAGAATGGGTGGAAATTTCTTGTGCAATTGGATCTTCAATACCTATGATCTGATGCCATGTTGATTTTTCAATAAGCTAGGTTAATCATGTAGTTCATTTCAATTTGCATTTGTCTTAACCATAAACAAGAATGTTGCAGCAACCAAGATCACAAGAAGAAACACCATGCACAAGAACACAAGAAGTATCCTGGGAAACCCTTCTCAACAAGGGAAGAAAACCCAACCAAATACTTTTCTATATTCTTCAATAGAAATACCTTCTCCACCAATAAGAATTAGCACACAAGAGGGTGCTCAAACCCTAGAAGACTAGCTCCCAAGAGAGGTGCACAATTTTCCCAAGATGATGTACTTACTGAAATTTCCAAATTTGTGTGAAGGATATGCTTCCACAATGGGGAATATTCTTTTACTTATATTAGACTTGTCTTATCAACAAAAGTGTCTATTGGAACAATAGGTATGACCTCTCTAAGTGACATTATAATTAATATTAACCAGATTAATTATCTTTTATATTTATTACTAATCACATTAAGGTGGGGTCGACATGTACCCTTTACATTACAATTAAGGTTACAGGCAGGTCTGACTCTTGAAAAATATAGCAAGGGATCTGATACACCCACTAGTGCTCATCCATTAGGGGCACATCCATAGGGATTTCCATATCTCTGGCTCACTGCATTACACAAAAGAATCGTATCTTCACATGTTCACCCGTGCTCGTCCACATGCATGTCCACTCTATAGATATTCTTTCCCACTGCCTCACACAGGAGAATCATCTAGAGTTTCTCATCAACTCTTCTTCTCAGAGGAGTCTAATACATCATATTCATTTCTTTTCACATGACGATGCACCCAACACTTTGGTATTTCACACTTTGGGATCATCTTCTAAACTCTCTGAATGGAGGAGGTCATCTCTACGTTCCAGCTTTGTCTCAGGTAGGAACCGCGTACCCTTAATAGGGGCTTTCTCTCTAGTTTTTAAGCTGGAAAAAGACTCACATAGCTGCAATGATCCACATCTCATAGATTTGTAAGCTGGAGAATGTCTCACATAGATGAAATCATCAACACCACGTACATCTCTTTTATCTTTCACAAAAATTGAAATAAGGGGCTAAACTCACAAATATTCTGCAACAGGATGTATGTTCATTAGTGGAAAAGGGAACATGAAGAGTTAGATGTATTGGTAGAGGAGGATCCAGGGGCCATTGTCATGCATAAACAATGTGGTATATGGAAATTTTTCCAGTGTCCATTCATGAGGGCACAACCCAGGCTACTGAACCACTTGATAGAGTAATAACATCCAGATGCAGAGAAATTCATTCTAGAGGGCCAATAATTGACTTCGACGATGGAGGACATTTACTTTTTTACTGGCCTCTCCAAGAGGGGGGAACCGGTCAACTTGAGGACCTTTCCTGTAGGACCATACAACATAGAGGACTACATTGGGATGTATTGCGAGGCCAACAATGAGAACGTAGGATCTCAGGTGTCAATACATAAGATCACAATCCTCAATATTCATATAGTACTCTTCATGATCGGGCAGATCAGGGGATCCACAATACTTCATCAAGATTCCCATGCACAGATGCATTGTGCAGTTCAACGCCTAGATACCACTATTTTTTACTGAAGCACTACAATTATGACATGAATGAAAAAACAACTAACTGATTGTCGAAGAAGAATGAACAAGATATTAGGGTTCAGGACCGTATCATGCACTTTCTTTTTAGAGAGAGTGCCAATCCTTAGCTCGAGGGAGACAATACTAGGCCATATTGCCTCCTTTTCATCATTGTGCAGGTGGGAAGCTTTGTTACCTCAACAGGGTCTGGGGAGGGTAAAAGAGGCCTTTGACGATTTTTTTTTTTACTGGTGGACCCGTCAAATTCCTGTGATCGAGGACTATCCTTATGCAAGGATCAGTTTCCCGAGGGATCCTGATATTCCCATGCCCCATGGTGAGGAGTGTAGAGAGATAGGTAAACACACTTTGAAGTTATTTAATTTATTTAATTTTTAAATATTACCCTTATTATGGTAATGTCAAAGTACTAACTCGATGATCTGACATATGCAGATGTGGGGCTAGTGCGACCGACTTCTCTAGGACCAGGTGTCATCCTTGAGCATATGTCAGACCAATAGGAGCAGGAGGACCAATAGCTGCAGGAGGACCCCCGGTCGAAGAGGCTAAGAGAGTATTATGATGAGTAGAGAGGAACCTGACAACTCTCACTCATGTAGTTTCGATGAGAGAGATAGGGGATATTTGCCTGGCTATGCAACTACATGTTGTAGGGGTGCCCGGGACTTGGATCCAGTTATTCTGGCATCTTGCAAACATTGTAGTTCATTATTATAGGACCAATAGGCCTATACCATAGTTAGTATTAGACCACATATGTGTTGATGGAACTTTTTGTACTCTATTATGTAGTGAGGACTTGGGCCCAATGATGTATACTGACTCTATTTGAGTCTTTATGGCCTACATTGTACTCATGACATTAATTTTGGAACATATTATTATATATACATATTTTTTCCTCATGGATAAACATTTTTTGCAAATGTATTTACATTTGCGTGTATGTGTGTGTTTTAACTTTTATGTGTGAGAAATATGCCAATCTAATACTTGATTAACCAATGTATCAGTTAGTTGATTAGATCTCCTAGGAATATGAATATAAGTAATATAATCAAAATAGTGTTCTAAGAGACGTACCCTAAGGAATCGTCAGTAAAGGGTGGGATCGTAGACATGGTAAACTCCATTTAACTGAGACAGAACTAGTTGAGCATTTAGACAACCTGAAGGTGAGAAATACCATGTGAAAAGGCATCACATAATAATTCTATTACGACATTGTACCTAGCAAAATTATTGGTTTCTTTTCCAAGACAAATACCTCCAGAAGGTATCAACTAACCAAAAGGTGTAAAGAACACCCAAGTTGCAGAAGAAATCCTTCGATTCTGTTGGTTAGCACTGTCTGTGAACCCAACATAGACTTTATATTCACTTGATATCTTCCATAGTGAAAAGAAACACAATAAACTAGACGTCCATAAAACGAAAAGAAAAGACTGTATAAATAAAGATATACATTGTATACAAGAATTCACGCTCATGCGACTGAACTAAGTGTAATAATTCTTAAGGTAGAGATCATTTCTAGGCTATGATAAAGCGTTACCCTCGAAATCAACCAGTTGATAGGCACCCTTTTCTAAAAATTTCTTAATTATGAATGGTTAAAACCATATGGGTTTGAACTTGCCTGCTGCCAAGGGATATTTATCTTGGTCATAGACTAGGACAAGATCACCTTCAAAGAAAATTTGAGAGAGGACAAACCGATCATATTGACGCTTGACATGTTGTTTGTGATCCTCGTTGGCCAAGTTTCCATCTCGACGCTGCTCGAGATATAAAATATGATCTTCAAGTGGTGTAGTGTTAGGAAGTGGTTCCAATGCTAACTTAAGAGAAGGGATTTGGCATTCTATGGAAAATACTGCCTCCATCCCGTAAACGAGTTGGAAAGGAGAAAAACCAGTAGAAGTATTGACTGATGTTCAATAAGACCAAAGTGTCGAGTACAACATCAAATTCCAATTTGACTTGGCCGAATTGATCATCCGTTGAAGAATAGTCTTGAGAGACTTATTAAAAACCTCCACTTGACCATTCTCCTATGGGTATTACAGTGACTAATGTTCATTTTTAAACCTTATTTTTGATGTCAACTCAAACATCATCTTATTTTGGAAGTGACTTCCATGATCTGTGACAATATCCTTAGGAATACCGAACCTGGATACAATCTGGTTAAAAATGAAAAGGGCATTCATTTCCCCGTCATTATTGAATGTTGACATATCTTCGACCCACTTAGTAAAGTAGTGTACTACTATGATGATATAGCGATGCTCCCTAGCTGAAATTGGGTGTCATGTAGTGAAATCAATCCCCCACTTGGTGAAGGGACCAACACCAATAGTTGGCAACATGGGAGTTGGGTGTGCCTGCATCTTCCGAGAGAAGATATGGCACATGTGACACTTCTTGACCGCCTCTACACAAGATTTGATTAACGAGGGCCAAAATTATCCAGTGTGAAGAATCTTTTGAGTTGCTATAGGTGATCGCCACATGCTCCTGTGTGATAGTCATTCAAAACACATTTTTCCTCCTCGTGAGTGATACATCGACAGAGAATGAAATCCACTCCTTGACGATATAAAGTATCATCGAGGATAAGATAACTCCGCACTTGATGGTGTATTCGTCGACTCTCATCACGAGAATCAAAAGATGTGAAATTCAAAGCATGCATATACACAAGTGTATCTCCATACCAAGGGTCCGAAGATGCAATAAGAAAAATATCTCCATTGATCGGTGACTCTTCGGGCAAATTATTACCACTCTCGACCAAAAGTTCTGAGATTAGTTCAACAAAGACCAAGGACTTTTTAGATTTCTCCAAAACAAAATCCAAGTCAAATTATTGTAGGATGACTACCCATCGATTGATTTTCCCGCCAATGACCCATTTTATTAACACATATTGAAAATGGTTCACAACATAAATGAAGATGGTCTTGCGAAGTAATATGTAATGACAGAACCGTTGGACAACATGAACAGCTTCCAAAGCAATTTTCTCAACATGTTTGTATTTGATTTCTGGTCCTACCAAGCCTCAACTAAGATAGTCTATAGAATGTTCTTTGAGTGCGTCATCCTCTTGGACCAAGACCATGACAATAATAGACTCTACGGTAGCCAAATATAACAAGAAATCATTTCCATAATCTAGAGGATTGAGCAGAGCGGAAAACTTCAGAGAACATTTCAACACTTTGAAAAAGCGTTGAGTCGCTTCATCCCAACATAATGGGACCCCTTTTTTCAAGAGACACATGAAATATTTAGTAATCTCGGCATAGTTGGCAACAAAACGTCGAAGAAAATTGGATTTCCCTTGTAGACTTTGAAGTTGGGGGCTTGTGCGCAGGGGATGCAATTGAATTATTGTCTCAACCTTCAGAGGATAAACCTTGATCCATTTAGTTGACATGATGAAACCTAACAAGCGTCTCTATGTCACGCAAAAACTAGAATTATTTGGATTCAGGCGAATCCGATAGTAACAACACCTCTCAAAGATAAGTCATAAATTGGCGGGATGATCGAATATCTTATGAGAATGTGAGGCCATATCATCAAGATATGCCTCGACTATGTGTTTGAGGTCATGGAAGGAAAACAACATGGATTGCTGAAAAGTGGCTCCAACATTCTTGAGGCCAAAAGGCATTTTTTTGTATGTGAATGTACCCCAAGGACAAATAAATTCCATTTTATGTTGGTCCTCGGGCTTGATCTGAATCTGATTGTACTTGGAAAAACCGTCCATAAAAGAAAAGACCTCGAAACCCACACATTCATTAATCTGGTCAATGAATGGGGTTGGAAAATTATCTTTCGGGCAAGATTTGTTCAGGCCACGAAAGTCCATACGTACGCGGATCATAGCTTTATTTTTTTTGACGGGAACAAGGTTCGACACCCATTATGTCAATTGCACCGAATAGATGAAATCAACGTTGATGAATTTATCTACCTCAACATTGATCATCGTTTCCTTGCAAGGATTGACTGGGCGAAGCTTCTGTTTGGCAGGCTTAAGATCGAGGTATGTTATGATATCGTGTTCAACGATACATGGGTCAATTCCTGGAATATTCTCATAAGACCAGGAAAAGACATCATGAAACTCTTTAAATAATTCAGTGTAGATTTGAATCTCTTCGAGAAAATAGTCTTCTTCTACGAAGACGTTTTCCACGACACCAAGGGTTCTAGAGATGTCGATAGGAATTGTTTAAACTATACTTGTCGTGTTTCCCTCAGCATATATTTTGTGTGTGGACAGGTGGTTAACATGACAAGGGGAATCTCCATTCATGCTCGTAATGAACTCTCATGCCTCTGTTCTCTTCATCTCAGGTAAGAAATAAGATATGTGGTGAAGATCATCCCAAGGTTTGTCTGGCCCAATCATTGTCTCTAAAATCATCTCGTTAGAGGGAAAGACTAAGTCCAAAGGATCGTAAGTGTCGAGAGAGTCTTGAGCCCAAATAGGATCTAGAATGGGATCTATCTCTTGTGGGGGAGACGAATTAGAGTTGGTAAAGGCTTGATGTAAAATACTGTATGAAACCTCAACAATGGATAAGGGAATATCCATTCCAGGGTGCCCTACCTCTTCCATCGAAGCCGATGGGGATGGTAAAATCCACAGGTCGTTATAGTAACTTGTTCTAAAATATGTGACTTGAAAAATCATAGACTTCAGATGGTTGGGGACAACTGAAATAAACTTAACATCATTCTCAAGTGGCAGATAATCAAAAGTCCCCATTAAAAATGGAAACAATATGGTACCTAAGTTGGCGATACATGGTTGTGGGTTGTCAATCATCGGGACCGTGGATGCCCCAAATGAAGGGTCAGGATGGGAGAAGGATAAATGAACAACGGTTATAATTCATCCTTCATGAGGTGTTGACCACCTATTCAACTAGGGGGTCAACTCCATGTTCCATGAAAATATGCATCAACAGATGCTAATATCTCGAAGACAGTTTGGTTCTATTGGGCAATTTTTGCCTCCAACACATATTTTTGTAAACAAAATTCCCGCACCCTTACATGGGTTAATAATGTAATAGGTCTACATGGGTCATATTTAGGTCATTTACCTTAGGATTTATTTATTAGGAGAGTTCTTTTCATCGAGTTTTTTTTATCCTCGGGTTATTAATTGAGCTTTTCAACCTTATTAATTTCCCTTGAGTTTTTCCCTCCCACCATGCAATAATTCCTCCAAAGTGGTGAAAGGCGTTCTAATAGAGTTATCTTCTGGTATATTTAGGAATGATGTAAATGACCATGTATGACATCTTATAAAGTTTCGCGGAATTCCATCGATTCTAGATAGGTTTTTTTTAATTAATTAAATTAATTAAATTTTCCTAAGGCTAGAAGCTTAATTATTTAATTAATTAATTGTTTTTGAGAAAATATTGTAAAAAACTAGGTCTTTGGGATTTTTATAGGGTTATTTGTGCTCAAAATAAATGGAATGAGACCCCCTACACCCTTGGACCAAGTTTCATCTCAGTTGGACAACTTTTTCTAGGTGCTTGTCCACTAGGAGTCTCAGTCAGTCAAAATAACAATTTTAATTGCTAAGTCATGACATAGGTAAAATGTCATTTTTGTAATTTATAAGCAAATGAATGAAATCAATGATGGAAAATGTGAGAGAGATTTTTCCTAACCTTTCCTAACCTTTTCCAACCCTCACATCACCCCCTCACCTAGCCATTAAGAAAAAACGTCACTTTTCTAGAGTGGTGTGCCTCCCTTCTAGAAAGTTTCCAAAAAGTGAAAAAATAATAAAAATATTAATGGGAGACTTATTATATCCCTTGGTGTGCCTCCCTAGACCATACAACTCATCATTTAACTTGTCAAATCCTTTCCAACTCACTCCAACTCATTTCCACTTCATCCATCTATGCCAAAACCCTAAAAGTGACTTTTCTTTGATGTGTGACACTGGTAACTCATCCAAGAGGGGTAACTTTTCCTTCCCTAGTATAAATAGAACCCCTCCCTCACTCATTTACCACCATATTTTGAGCTATTTTTATGCTATTGGATTTTCCCTTCATCTCTCTCTCTCTCTTGTTCATTGTTCTTCCTTCTATTTTTCTCTTGAGAGTGTCGGAGCAACATGTTGCTACAAGACTCTCCTCTTGAGTAATAGAAAGGATTTGGAAGATTTGAAGAAACCAAGAGTATTCTTGTTGATTCTTTCTATTATTGAGGTGATCTTTTTTTATTCTTCTCTCATTATTTATTCAAGTTTATAGATCTAGAGTAGAAGCTCCAAGCAAAGTATTTTGTTTGAATAAATTTTGCGATAGTATTATCATAGATCTAGTGAAGTGTTTATTTGGGTATTTCAAAGTATTTTGTTTTACCATCTAAATCTAATCACATTCTATCTATTTTTGTATCTTTTCTCACAACTTTTGCAGGTTTACCTCTAGGGTTTTATTGGGCTAGCCTCAAGGAAGAGTCTACTCTTAAAACCTACCTAAAACTCCATTGATTTTTCAGATCTAATTTCTTTGCTCATTCTTTCCATATTTAAGTTTGCTAACAATCATAGATAGGTCACATTAAATCTACGTTTATTGGAATACTTGTATGTGAAAAATTTATGCATAAAAACATAATTTTTTCTTAACTTTTGGTGTGTTGTGTAGCATTTCCAGCAAGCAATAACTTGTTGGTTTTTGCAGGTTCTTATCAGGTATAAGTGTTATGCTGTCCACTTTCAGTCATACAACATCTCAAGAACTTATCCATTGATTTTGTAACAAAAAATCACCCTTTCCCTTCTCTTTCTAGCATTTCTAAAGTCATTCTCTTGCTTCCAAACCCTCTTTGACACAACAAAGGTAGGCTTTCCTCCACCTTGTGCCATTGTGAGTGGTTTTGTTTCTTGCTTTTAATTTCAAGTTATTTTCTTAATGGTTGCCTACACATTGGGTGAGACATACCCAATATCATATGGCTAGATTAGTAATGTGTTTATTATTTGCTTATGCTCACATGGTTAAAATCTTCTAGAATTAGATCTCACATTCACATAACTAGTCTTAGCTTAAGCCCAAGGAGGCATAAATTCACTTACATGCTTTAATCTTTCAAGTTCCATTTCTTAGAACATTATCTTAAAGAAATAACATACATGGTTAAGTGATGATGAGTTAAAGAAATCTTCTTTTTTATTGGCAAGTTGTTCTTGTCGTTTAAAAACACTCTTTTCTTTCATGCTTGCAAATATTCTTGGTTAAGTAAATGGTGTAGGGATAACTTGTTCTTTTTAGAAATTCATTATACATGCCATATGTGTTTACATGCTTCATTATTGATATCTAGAACACATCTTTTGGGTTGATTAAAGTTTCGGTTTTGGCACTTTTTCACTAATTTTGGACAAGTAAAAGTCACTTAAACACTCTCAAACACCTTAAAATACTTAGTCCTTAGGCATAATAATATACCAGACTTAATAGGACATCGAAATACACCATCTTTGCCATCTAAAATGGGGTTTGAGGATGGCAACAGAAGGTGCTAGGTCAGGGACGGTCTCATGGCGTGCAACATCCTTTCCGGGAGTACTCGGATCATTAGGGTTAACCTGTGAAGCTAGGGTAGGCCTCGTTGCCTCACTTCTTGAGCATCCAACAGCCATTTGGTAATTGGGGGAGGAGGATTTTGGTTTGACACTTAGTTAGGGAAACAAAATCTTTAATAATCTTTAAGTAACTTTTAATCTACTAAGATTTTGAACACCTTACTTTCATTGGTACATCTTGTGGTTATTTAAAACTTTACTTGCAAGCGCACATCTGTTGGCACAGGGGTGGACCCAAGGTTCAACGCTACAAGAGCGCACCAAAAAAACCCTAACTACCAGCCCTTTCAGCAACACCTACGAAGCAGATGAAGTCTCACTCGAGGTAGAGGCAGGGGTGGTTGCAAGACTCAGGTGTCTGCAACCTTAGCAAGGAAACATATCTATGATTATATTGCTTATAGAGCACTTAACATCAATCATTCATCAATATTCAGTCCTTATTATACTTTGCAAATAACACAGAGAATCGCGACATTCATTTATATCTAAGGTATCTTAATACTTAGCAATAGTAGAACATATTAGATCCAGTAGATCAACACTAAGCATCTTCATACATATCAGATCTACTATTCATACACATCTAATGGAGCAAAAAGCATAATTATATCCATCTAAATGCATCAAAGCACTTAGCAAAAGCATAGATAAGCACATTGAGTCAAAGAACAAAGCATAACACACAGGATTTACGTGGTTCACCCTCACCCTGGGGCTACTTCCACCAACTCTTCTTCTTTATTATTGTCGGCCAAGCGGTTACAAGCACAGAGCCACCAGACCCTACTTTGCACAGGACAGAATATCTATGCAGCTCTCCAGATCCTTCTTCCTTGCGTTATAGCACAAAGCCTTTTACAACTTCTTACAGTAACTTGAACTCGACTTCTGCAAGTCTCATATAGGCACTAAGCTCTTACAGATCTTACTTGCACTTAGCATACATCACATAGACATAATGTTTTACTCTATTACTCTCTTATTATATTTTCCTATCTTCTATTTATACATACAAAATGGGCCTAAGCGTGGGTAAAACCACGGGTCGACATCCCTTTCCCATTACATATTCCCAAAACCCAAAAAGGGACCCAAAAGTGGGCCAAGATTCTACAATCTCTGCTTCGTCTAGCGCTCCATCTTTGACAGGCTCTCGACGTCCCAAAAATGGTCAAATATGACCAAGTGTTCCCAAAACTTGGTCAAGGGCCAACAAGCCCCCAACACTCACCTCTGACTCATCCTGAGTCACTCTGGTCTGAGAAATTCTACCTCGAATGCCTTGAGCTTGGCTCAAGATGCTTCGACCTGCTGCAATGCTATGACCTCTTTCTTAGTGAACTCTTGTATGAGCGCATCATCGACTGGTCCTTCTAGGTGTTGTTCTGCTGCACTCACAACATGTTCAAGTTCTACACCTTGGTTTTCAACTTCGGTGAACAATTGACATGCCTTCTCTTGCACTGGTTGAAGTCATTGAGAGACTTCCATCATTTTGGTCTGAATCGTATGGATCTATTGTTGGGTGGTGCATTTCTCATGAAACCTCTTCATCCTTTCAATTGGTGATAAGGCCTTCAGTTACGCCTGTAACGTATCTGTGTGTTGCTTTTCTTCTTGGAGCTGCAACTCTAATGCTTGCAATTCTGGATTCTTCGTGAGGTTCTCGTAAGTCTGATCACTCCTAAAGCTTATCTACTTGCATTCCAAAGAAAGGGCTTTCAATATGCCAACTGTGTTGTGGGAAGTTGCCTCTCTTAGGTATATGATTTCTTGAGGAGTCTCGAGCACAGTACGAAGTTCCAGGTCTGTGATGCGCTGCTGAAGTTGTTGGATCACTTCTTCAAGTTGTTCCACCTATTGTGGAATTCATTCTTCATCTCTCACTTCTATGATGGTCAGAGAGAGAAGTGTTATATTGACCAGTTCATTTACCTCTAGCTTCTCCGCGATCAACTGCTCCTTTCTCTGTTTTAACTCTTCTTTCTCTTTATCCCACTGTTCTTGAAGAGCAAGTTTTTCTCGTTCAAAAGCACTGCGTTGCTCAACAAGTACTCCCTATACCTGTGTCAAAGATTGGATTTCTTGCGTTGTCTCTTCCTGAGCTCGTCAAAGGTGAGCTTCAACTTTATCGGTGATCTAGTGCAATTGGGCTCGCTCGTCTCTTGGTTCTACTATTCCTGTTGTTAGAGGCGCAGTGGAGATTGCGCAGCTAGACTGGAGTTCCTGTTGCACTCCTTGGAGTTCAATATCGATGTGATTATACATATTCTCCTACTTCACCTCCTACTTCTCTAATACCTCCTATGAAGCATCGTTCACAGCTACAATGATGAAATTAAAATCATCCAATGTGAGGGTAGTCTGCATCTTGGTTACAGGGGTTCTAGGTTTCTTCCGGGAGGAAGATTTCGGAGGTGAAACCTTCCTTTTCTTTGACGAGTCCTCTTAGACCCTAGGCAGTGGTACTTTGCCTTTCTGTTGTTCAATTTTTGCACCTTCTATCTCTTCACCATCATCCCCTTCATCTGGTGAAATAGACGTAGTCCTCACAGACGTGTTGTCTATATCCTGAAATTTTGCAGGCTTCTTTGTCTTACTAGGTCCGGGTATATCCTGCGCAGCTTCTAGGCTGTTTGCATTGGACAACTCCATAGGATTGGCTGGAATAAGGAGGTTCTCCGACCATTCCTTAGTGATATCTTCGATGTCTTCATCGGTCAACTTGTAATATGACTGCAACTGTTGCTTGTGCTCATCAGCGTGCGCTTTTATATAAATAAAGTGGCGGTCTGCACTAAAATTCATTAAGGGACGAAACCTATGGAGGGTATTTGGGGTCATCCAAGGCTCGGATTGGATAGATTGTTTCAACTAGTTGTAGTAATTATGAAAGACGACATTGGATTTCCACTGCTTGTTCATATCATTAGAGTACCACACGGTACTGAACTTCGCGGCCAAAGGTTCGAAGGGCTCAATGTCGGGGAAGGTCACACCTTTTGACATTTCCCATGCAATGAATGTGATTAGTATGAGAAGCCATCTAAAGTGGAACTCATTCCCTTGGTCTTGTGCTTCCTAGAAAAAAATCTCTAGATGGTTTACAAGGTACTGCGCCCAATTCATTTGAAGTCCTTCGGTGCACTTCCCGATGAGGTCAACAACGAATCCGGTTACTTGGGTGGGACGGTTCTTGCGAACTAGATTTCCTGTGATCAACTGACATGTGAAGCGCACTACGTCATTCTGGATAGTGTTTACCTTGTAACCTCGGATTCCCTTCTCGACATCGCCATAAGTTTCTTTAATCCTCTGTGCTAATTCTCGGTCTGAGGTATTTCCAGGGTAAAAATCTTGTGGGTGAGGACCCTGCATGCTCAGCCCTATGATCTGATTGATTAAGGTCGGATCCATAGTGATGTGATGGTTCAACCATAAGTAACCTTTGTGGTAGCAGGATAACAACAATTTCATGGTGTTGGTTGAAGTGAGGGATCTTCATGACATTGAGTAGTGTGGACTGCACGAGGTTATGATTCCATGGTTGCGGGATAATATTTGAATTCTTTCCTTTGTTCCTGGTCAGATACTTATGCGGGGTGAGCATCTTGTAACTCTTCTTGTTGCCAAGGTTGAAGTCACTGAAATTCAATGTTGCGAGCTTATCCTGGTCAGCTTCAACTGTGCATATCCCTTTCGGGAGGTACGTCGTGACCAAATCATAGTCAAAATATCTGGGCACACTGTCCCAGTTGATGGCACCGCTTAGAGGGGGTAGGTAGGTAGGTAGAATGCTCGGAATCAGCTTGGCATTCGCAATATCGTCTCTATTCTTTGTTCTCGTCTCTGTCGCGATTCTGGAAGTTCCTGCTCCGCGAGTAGTCGATGGAGAAGCTTGGAGTCCTCCTATTGATTATGCTTGCACACCTACAGACACCCTTCTTTCTGACATGACTTTCTCAGTCCTGATATCAGTGAGTACTTCCTTCGTAGATTCTTCAAGTGCGCTAAGCTCTTTGGACATACACGCTCGGGGTTAATATTGGGGTTACAATGATTTTAGATGTTGCATAGGAATGGACAACAAGGGTGAAATGATCACTGTATACACTTGCTAGTTTGTGGGATTCAAATTCTCAGTTGGTAAACATGTTCTTCGAGCATGGAGCGACAATATATATAGGCTATATTAGCAATGGTTTGCTTTGCAATGGGTATGCGCCTCATTAATTCATGTTTTGTCCGTTATGGCGTGGTCCAATGGTTTGGTGATGAGCCATCAATGCTTTTCAACCCGTTCGGAGCAGCGGTCGAGTGGATATATCGGCCTCTAACATCTATAATGCTTCACCATGGCGAAGTGATCTATGTCATTGTTCTGATATCCCGACGAAGCTCCAATTCTGCAAAGTTTATTTCTACGAGGTACCCTCTGGAACCTGTTGTAACTTTTCAATCTTAGCCTTCTTCTTACTCAACTTTCTAGCCTTCTTCTTCGTGAGCTTCGTCTCGGTGGTTCTTTTCCCATTATGATTCTTATTTTCCTTGGACATAGTCACTTAGCTCTACTGAGATTCTCTCCTAGGACTCGGGGGTTATACCTCTTCTATATCTGAGACATATACTTCAATCTTCTATGAGTCCTCTAATTCTCTTGCAGTTTTGACATCTAGGCTTCTAGTGTCAAATAGCTTCAATTTGTTCTCTTGATCTTCAATCAACTGCGCAATCCTTCTGGTCATGAAATCTTTTAACTCTTGTCTCTTCTGTTCTAAAACCTCTTCTTCTTCCTTCTTTCTATCTTGATCTCTATCAATCTAATATTTTCCTAGTAACATGGTAAACGAGGCATTGTCTTCAATGAATTTAATAATCTCAAAGTCTTCCTTTGTCGAAGTTCCATTGACTGTCATAGGTATCTGAGCGAGCTTTCCACATAACATCATCAATTTTCCTCTGAATAGTCTTATTCCTCCTAATGAAGGGATCATAGCAGGCTTCCCTATATCTTCCCAAGTTATTTCTGGAATAATGTTCACTTGTGTTTCTTCATCAAGGACAGAGTCAATGTCGAAGTCTCATATTCTTGCTTCAATGCATTCTTTTTCTTTGAAAATATATGATAGTCAAACATATCGGTGGTCATTCAGGGTCTCTTTCATCTGTATCAATACCTTCTCTAATTCTTGATGGGGTTATGCCTCTTATGGATTCGCCTTAGGGTTTCTTGATTCAAATTTATTTCTTCCAGCTTAGCGATCATTCTAGGGCAATCCAATACCTCATGGTTCATAGCTTTGCAACAAAGACAACTAGATCTTCCACCAGGGAATTCCTTAGCTAGATGGCCTGGTTTTCTGCAACTGTAACATAGGGTTAATCCTCTCTTTATTTTAAATGATCCCCAACCTCTTCTGCACAACGCACTAGGATCGTGGTAGCTAACCTGTAAAAAATTCTTTCTAGGATCCTGCATCCATTTGTTAGTCCAAACATTCTTTCTATGCATAGTTATAACATATCTATCACTATTCTTATCAGATCTACTTAAATCAAAATTTATTTCATCTATTAGTGCCCCAGTTTTCAAACTAGGATAAACTTTATTAAACATACTTAGATCCATACCTTAGAAACAAAAAATTTCACTTATCTTACTTCTACAGAGCACAAAGATTCCAGATCTAAGAACTTTTAACTATTCTTAACTTTATTAGAGCACAGAGATTACAGAGCTTACCTCTTTTCTATAGATCTGACCTTTTTTTCTTCAGAAACTTCCCCTTTTACCTTTCTTAGAGCACAAAGCGTTCATATATTGCTTCTTTTCTTCTGATCTGTTCTTCATTTCTTGGCACAAAGCTTCTCGATTCAAGTAAAAATTGGCGCACTAGGGAAACAAATCTACACACAGAGCTTCCACAATTTCCAATTGAATCTTCACACAAATATTATTTTCCCTTAGTTCACAGCAATCACAGCTCCAGGTCCCAGCAACGGAACCATTTTTTGGCACAGGGGTAGACCCAGGGTTCAACGCTACAACATCACACCAACAAAACCCTAACTATCAGCCCTTTCGGTAACACCTGCAAAGTAGATGAAGTCTCACGCGAGGTAGAGGCAGGGGTGGTTGCAAGACTCGGGTGTCTGCAACCTTAGCTGGGACACAAATCTATGATTATATCACTTATAGAGCACTTACCATCGATCATTCATCAATATTTAGTCCTTATTATACTTCGCAAATAGCACAGAGCATCGCGACATTAATTTAGATCTAAGGTGTCCTAATACTTAGCAACAGTATAAAATATTAGATCCAGTAGATCAACACTAAGCATCTTCATACATATCATATATAATATTCATACACATCTAATGGAGCACAAAGAATAAGTATATCCATCTAAATACATCAAAGCACTTATCAAAAGTAGAGATAAGAACATTGAGTCAAAGCACAAATCATAACACACAGGATTTACGTGGTTCACCCCCACCCTGGGGCTACGTCCACCAACTCTTCTTATTTATTATTGTCAGCCAAGCGGTTACAAGCATAGAGCCACCAAACCCTAATGCACACAGGACAAAATATTTGTGCAAATCACCAGATCCTTCTTCCTTGCATTATATCACAAAGCCTTATACAACTTCTTACAGTAACTTGCACTCAGCTTCTGCAAGTCTCATATAGGAATTAATCTCTTACAGATCTTACTTGCACTTAGCATACATCACATAGACGTATTGTTTTACTCTATTACTCTCTTCTTATATTTTCCTATCTTATATTTATACATACAAAATGGGCCTAAGCGTGGATAAGCCCACGGGCCGACATCCCTTTCCCATTACATATTCCCAAAACCCAAAAAGGGACCCAAAAGTGGGCCTATATTCTGCAATCTCTGCTTCGTCTGGCGCTCTATCTTCGACATGCTGTCGAAGTCCCAAAAATGGTCAAATATGACCAAGTGTTCCCAAAACTTGGTCAAGGGCCAACAACATCTCTTTCAATTTCACATGCAAGTACACTTCTTTGTGGATTAATTATCTAAGTGTCAATCTTAAGTATTGTGGAGCACTTGTTCTTTAAAGCATTCCATTTTATTTGTTAAGTGTTCTTTATGGTGTGATCCCTCAAGAGATAGTGCATCCCATTTGGAGGCATCTTCTTGTTGGGTCTTGAGTGTTGTGGTTTCCATTGAAAAACAGTCCAATAGAGTAAGTTCTATTGGGGCATGTTTGGCTTAATGTGTTGATGATATCCATGCTTTGAAATCCTTTATTTCCTGCACATTAAAACACATGGTTAACTTGCCTCTTTGTATCTTTATATTTTGTAGTTCTTACATATTCTTGTTGTATCTATTGTATCATCTATTCATCTTGTATATAATTGTGGATTTGTATCTAACATTGTTGTGAAGTAATTGTAATCATTGTTTTATTTGTAAATCTTTTGTAATCAAACTCCCTCAAACATTAGTTGACCCCTTTTCCCAACCTTAGGCACTAGTCTTAGTTGACTTAAGGAAGGGTTTGTTCGACATAAGTAAATCTTTCATATTGCATTGCTTCATTTTCATCATAGGTTAGTATTCCCCCCAAACTTGTAACTAATTAAAACCAATTCCTATAACATAACGTTAATCATATCTAGCAACTAGGGTCTACCACCCTTGGCTTCCCTAGGAGTAAGCCTAGACGAAAGAGGTTCAAGTCAAAGTGACAGTGTGGGATTTGAACCTAGGAATTGTGCCTCCAAGGACACACTAAGTGAGTAGGACTTAGCTCATGTTTGCAAGTGTGTATAAGGATGACAACATATTTGGCGTCGTTGCCAAGGACAAGTCATTTATCCTTGGTCAAAACGACTTAACTTAATTTTTTAAGAACTAAACAATAAAACCTTTAGTCCCTAAAATTAGTTGAACTTGCATTGGTTGATTTTGTGTGGTTCCTTTCCAAGTGGCGACTCCATTGAACAAATATGTCAAGTATACTACAAGGATAAATCCTTGTGGGTTTCTTGAAAGTCTTGGAGAAGAAGCACTCACTGATATCCAATTCTTGTTCCAACTTAATAATTTAACTTTTGCTTTCCTTCTTCTTTTTTCTTTGTTTGATGCTCTTGTTTGTTTGATAAACTTGGTCATCTAGTGACTCCACTTTAAAATAATTTGACCAAGTATTTTTCAAGGAGGAATTCACGACTTGTTTTGCTTCATCCTTGAACTTGGAAAGGTTTTTGGATGAATCTAGCTAGTTTTTATTCTTGTTGGATGCTTAATAATATTTTGGGTCCCAGGTTGTTTCTTATTCAATGAGCTATCTCTTGAAACCTTTTGATGTTTCAGAGATAATTGGTTATCCTAATGATATACCTGAAGATGTTCTTGACAATGTGATTAAATTTCAATATGGTGATGATGCTTGTGCTCATGTCAAGGCCTTTGGGCAATTAATTGATGATTGGGACGATTCACCTATTTGTGAGGATGCTCTTATGCGATTGTTTTCCTGGACTCTTTTGGTGGATGATGGATATGCTGGTCATTCGTTTCGTCTTCATGAATATAATGAGATCAAGATCATATGTGATTTTCTGCATGACTTTTTGGAAATATTTGGGGATGATCAGGATGGAATTTACGTTGAATTGGTTGATGATTTTATACAAAAATGGAAGAGGAAGAATCTTCTAGCTGTTAAAAGAACTAATTCAGACATAGAGGTTGATACTCCACCAGATCCCATTGAGGAGATTAAAGAAAATATTGAGAACATGTAGTTGGCCCATGCAAAATGATTTGAAGCCATGAATGAACAACTTACGGCCATGGAAGATTAGTTAGAAATCATGGAGGCTCGCCTTGCGGAGGATGATAATTATGAGCCCTGGTCTACAAATGAGCATCATACTTCATCATATAAATGTTTGTGGCTCTTTTGTTAGTATTAGGCGTGGGTGATCCCTGATTTCCCCCAGGTGCGTTCGTGGATGAGAAAGCTTGAGCAAAATTTTTCCCTTGCAAAAAAGGGTTGGTTAACATGATAGACTGTTGTTGTGCCAATATATTTTGGGTTTCCTCAAGTCGAGGGAATTGTTGAGTCAAATTGTTGTCCATACAAATCTTACACAAAAACTTCGCTTTCCTCTTTCGTTTTTTCCCTCACCAACATTATTTGCAACCTTCTTATTCCCCTTATCCTTTGTAACATCCCGCTCTGGCGCACTGACAAAACTTATTCTTTGAGGACACTTGCTCGCAAGTGATCTGGATTTTTATGATGATGAACCACTTAACCTTGATGATGATGCGTCATGATTGATGACAGGATGTTTTATTATTGCTATATACAGGTGCTATTGACTCAGTTTCATTGAGTGTGCAGGGTTTCAGACTCTAAGGATGTAGAGGCATTGGTGGAACTCCCTTGGACTCCATATTGAGTCAGGGAGTGGGCTATTTGAGTTGTTTCATTACGATGATATTGTTTTGTTTTGATGATATGCTATCGATTTTATGATATGTTGTTGACATGATCTGACATGATGGTTGATGATGCAGGCTGACGATAGCTTGCCGACCAGACTCACATATGGAGTAAAGGGGCCACACACGAGTTCTAGAGAGATTGAGGGAGAGGTGTATCAGCAGCCCTGCCACAGCCTATTAGCACTCCCGCCGTGGCTCAAACTGTAGGTTAACGATTACCTAGTTCGAGAGGACCCACGATGTCGTGAGGGCAGAATGCGACAGTCGATCACGATTAGAACTGTAGGTTAACGATTACCTAGTTCGAGGGGATCCACGATGCC